>PVHY01006163.1:0-76736 GCA_004024945.1 Uropsilus gracilis
ATCCCAATCCAATCGCCTAGAATCGAATCGAATCCTCCTCTTTGTTTGCACACCCTTTATATACCCTGATTTCCCGCCTTCCAGGAAATCTGTTACACTTCTTTCTTCCCCCTGCATCCCCCTGAAGGGAAATTCCAGCTAAGGTCATTCCCCCATTTTAACATTACCTGTCCTTGAAATCTGCAATCTTAAACAGGAGGGGGGGGGGCACACCCTATCAGGACCACGATCCCTGGCCCCAGCCGCAGCTTCCTAGACTGCTGTTTACAGGCATGCGCCACCATGCCCACCTGGTTGCTAAGTCTTTTTAATTGAATCTCCAAACTCAGTTCCCTTATTGATATTTAGGGTTCGATATTACTAGTTTTTCTGAGGTGGTGCTAGAGTAAACCTTACTTTTTGGAGAGCATATTCTTTCTTCTAAACTGTCTCAGATACCTGGGAAGTTAACAAGATTTCATCACTTTTGTTTGCGGGTAATTGAATGTCCCTCCAAAACTGTTTAATCCCTAGTAAGTCTGTTCTAACAACTCCATAGCGTTGATTTCTAGTAAATCTTGGGTATTTCCCCTTTGACTAGCACAGCCTTTAGCCAAGGACTCTCATAGGACATCAGGGGGCTTCTGTATAAACAGCTCGTAGCTTCCCTGTTTTCTGCACAGCACAGTCCAGATGCTGTATCTGTCTTGAGCTCTGGTCTCTGCCTCTTCAATTCAACAGGACCACTATGCCTTGCATAGATGATCACATGATGTGTGGTACATGGGATATTGCTTTCCAGTGGAGTATCTGAGCACTTAGAGAGTTGACTTGGTGAGCTTCTCTTCTTTTGTAGATTGGGATTTTGTGCTGCTTATTTTACAAAACCTGAAGACCATGACTTCATATATTTTACCAATTTGATGGTGGTTTGCAGTGGAGAGCTGACTGGTATCAGTTACCCCATTATAGTTAGAAATGGGTAATTCTAACTATAGAATGACGTGTGTTTGTATGTAGTTTTTTTCCCTTCTTTCACTAGTGCACCTTCCTCATTCGTATGTATTTTTTAACACTAAATCTTTTCTAAAGTCTTTTCCAGAATGATTTATCCAAGTCAGTTCCACAAGTAAAATTTTATTAGGGCAGAAAACTCTATTAAAGGGGTACATTTTAGGTGATTTTCTATAACTTTATTGTATTTTATTTGTTATGTAAACTGCACAGATTGATGAGTCTTCCATATATTCCCTGAAGAGGACATGAGCATCCCTTTGGCTTAACTTATTTTCACCAGTATTGTACTGATTTGTTTTAAATGTGGAGAGTCTTTGATGAAAGATAACTAAAAATACTTTTTTTCTGAAAACAGAAAATTAATAGCTCTTAAGTTAAAAATTTTGCAGATATTCATTCATTCAATAGATTATTGCTAGTGCTGACATTATGCTTGGCACTGAGGGTATAATGGAGGCAAAGGCCGATGTGTGGAGTGTTTCTCCAGGTCCCATGATTTTGAAGCCTCCTGTGGTGTATGAGGCTGTTGCCATTTCTCCACATCAGTGTGGTCTCTGTGTTCCTGACCTATTCATGCTGTTTGTCCGTTCATTTTGTTACATTCTAGGACTTAAATGGTGGTCAAAAAAAGACTCTCCTTTGATGCAATTTATCATCTACTGAGATTAAATAGTCACATATGGTAGTTTTTTTCTTTTTAATAAGTCACTTGTAAGTAGGATGCCTAAAAAATGAAATGTGTTACATTCCTATATTCAGATAGTGAAGGCTACATGTACATGTCTTAGAACTTTCTCATTTAGCAATACCTTATTCTTAAACTTGGCTAGATTAATCAACATGAAGCAGTGAAGTTTCATGAATTCAGCTTTATTATTTAGATGAAACGAGAAGTTGTGTTTGAACTTCACATTGAAAAGGTAGTATATATTTTAGGGATAAGTGTTATGCTTTTACTTTTTATTAATTAGCTAAGGATCATTTTGTTTTATAACTGAAGCTAATAATATCATTATAGTGTGATCTGTTCATCTTTTTAATAAAATTAAAATTTTAATAATTTTTGTATTTAAAAAAACCAACAGGTTCGTCATAAGGCATCACAGAAAGTTTATGCTATGAAGCTGCTTAGTAAGTTTGAAATGATTAAAAGATCAGATTCTGCTTTTTTCTGGGAAGAAAGAGATATTATGGCCTTTGCCAACAGTCCCTGGGTAGTTCAGGTAAGCTTGCTTTTATAATTTCATTTTCTGTTTAAAAATAAGTGTTTACTATTCAGAAGAATTTATTTTGTACACTAAAAGTCTGATGTCTCATTCTTGTGATATTACAGTCACTTTTAATAAAATTTCATTCATTACAGTTGTTTAATGTTTCTTAATAGTATATCACATAGATATAATATGTAATACTTGTGGATGGAAGCAAGTTTGAGTTACATTTTCATTTCTAAAGAATTGGATTGGTTTCTAATATGCTATTACTCCTCGACTCCTTGTGATTTTATCTACTTAATAGAATAAATTAACTTACTAATTTATCCATTTATTCCATTTATAAATTAATTCATTTATTCCACAAAATAGCAACAGTAATCAACCTATCTAAAAAGAAAAAAAATTTCCTTTGATAAAACTTAAACAGTCCTCTGTAGTCCTTTATCTATAATGTAAGACAGTATTGCAACCCCTAATTCAATCTTTTTGACTGTGAGATAAGGAATTTATGATTCTGTGTTGCCTCCTTTTCATTTATATTCTTAACTATTTTGTTTCTCTAAAAATGTTTTTCATACCAGTATCTAGTACTACAATAAATATTTTTGAGCAAGTTTCATGATTAAGATTACGTATATACCTGTGCATGTCTGGAATGCTTAAATGATACCGGCATTTGAGACATTGCTTATAGGGAAATCGGTTTTGAGATAAAAAATGCTGCATTTTTTACTATGTAATTCAAAGTTTATACTCTTGATTTTTAAAATGATCTTGAACCTCAACATTGCTTACCAATTTTTTATTTACAATTTTTTATTGTAGCCAGTGAATAGAAATTTTGAGATGTGCAGCTGAAACTAAGATTTTTGTAACAAATTATGTATCGTGATAGTTTACTTGCTTCAGGGATGATGGTAATAAGTTAAAGTGTTTTTTTCACTATTAGCTTTAAATTGTTTTCATGATAACAGATTCATTTTCATTTTGTGTCTTTGATCTTAGTTCTTAAATGGACCTTTATAAAGTGTTAAAAGTGTTAATTGAGTGGATTTTAGAAGCAAACAACTGTGAAACTGTACAGTTGAAAAAGTAATGGATAATCATGGTTTTCATGTTTATCTCTGTGGCAGAGGATATTCCATGCACTGTTATATTTATATATGAAATGTTTTGGGGAAAATTTGTTAAAATGACTGATTTATTTCTATTTTTTACTTAGTGATATTCAGTTACATTTGTAGAATCATGCAGTCATCACTCTACCTAATTTTAGATTATTTTTATGACTCCAGTAAAAACACTCCTGAACAAATTGGCATTTTAATTTCCCATCCTCTCTGGCATTGTATTTGCCAGTTTTCAAAATAAAGCATTTGTTTCCTTTAGTCTCTAAAAGTGACCATTGTGGGAAGGGCAGTATCAATTTGGACATATGGATTAAAATCTATTTGATGTATATCAGTCCTTTGAACATCCTAGTGATGCTCAGAATCTGACACCTCTGGCCAGTAGCATCTGAGGTTGACTTCCTAGTCTTTTTGACATAGCCCTAGTCATCTTTGATAGCTTGCTAGCTCAGGTAATAGGGTGTTCCAGACCTGTCTTACAGATTTTCAGCCCTTGATAGGAAGTTGACCAAGTTTGTAGGTTCATCTTGTGCATGTGTGAGTATTTCTTTAGATACATTACTGACCTTGGAATTGCTCGTTCATGTAGTATGTGTGTTGGCATCTGGGTTGATAATTCCAAGTTGCCTTGATTAAAAAATGAATTTTACAAGTTTACAAAATATTATTGTGTAATATGTTTTATTTCACTACAGTTTTAGAAATACTGGTTGTTTTTTTTTGTTTGTTTTTTGAGACTAGGCCTTGCTGTGTTGCCGGGGTAGTCCCAATCCCATAGATTCAAGCGATCACCAGCCTCAGTTTCCCAGGTAGCTGGGATTACAGGTGCCTGCTGCCGTGCCCGTCTGCTTTTTCGAGACCAGGTCTTGCTATGTTGCCCGTGGTAGTCTGAAACCCGTGAACTCAAGCAACCCCAGGCCTCTTGCCTCCCAGCGCTTGAACTACAAGTGTGTGACATCACACCTGACTAGAAATACTGGATATTTTAATATTGTGTTACAATGTTATACATTGCACAACATTGCATACATTGCTAAGACCAGTGACTCTTAGCACAATGCGTCTGTGTTGGTCGTTTATATTCCAGCTGCATCATTTGTCTCAGTTTTCTCATTGTTGTTTTGCTTTTTAAAAGCTGATTTGTTAGAATGCTAGTAGTTCTTGGTTAATCCTTTATTATATTTGCTTGAAACATTCTATTAGACCTTTACTTGTCCTATATTTGTTGCATTTTTAAATTTAACATTTCTGTATTTTCATTGGGGAGGAGGGTCTTTTTAATTTTTTTTATTTAAAGTGGGATTTGTTTTCCAAATGGGTAGCCACTTTTCCCAATACCATCTGTAGAAAGTGCATCTTTTTCCCAAGAAGTAAAGTACCTATGTATCATTGATTAAATTACTGTATACATGTGACATTCTCTTTTGACTTCACTGTTTTGATTTCTAATTTTTTTCCTGTGCAAAAAAATCCTATCTGACTTTTGTAATTTTTCATATATTTTAGCATCTATTGGGACAAATCTTTTCTTACTGTTCTCCTTTTATAATATTTTTGTGACAAGTCTGAAAAAAAATTTATATGAACTTAAAACTGCCCTTTAATTGTTAAAAGTTACATTTTTGACTTGTATTGCTGTCATTGGTAACCTTCTCTTGTTCTTTAGATTGCTGGTAATGTTAGGTCTTTCCAGAGCAATCTAGTATCTTTCTATAAAAAGCCTGACATTTAGTAACTTCATATTACGTGCCCTCCCAATATGTTCAGAAGAAATTTATACATAGAAAAAGTATTTTTAAATACGTAAATATTGCAAAATGCAAACAAAATTTATTTCGGTATAGTGTGAAGAGTTAAAGTTTTCATTATTGTGTAAAATGTCAGTGAGTAAACTTCTTGTGTTTATTAAATTTGATGTTAGCAGAAGCTTTTGGTTAAGTGAGGGATTTGACCTCTCCATCTCTTCCTGACTTACCACATTTTTTTTAAAATCAGGAATAATATTAAAGTTTTTGAAATGTTCCTTTCAGCATCCTTTGAGATGATTCTCTTCCTTTACTACTGTAGTACAATAAAAAAATTAAAGATAATATATCTAATGTAAATGCTGTTTACTAGGATAGGCTCAGCGCCACACTAAATTTGACTTACTGGTATTTTAAGTATTTTGTAAGTATTTTCCATTTATTTATGCGAGGTTTGAGCTTTAATTCACTTTTTTTTTTGACTTGGGCTCTTCTGGTTAGTTTTCATATCCCAATAAGACAACCCTATAGATAGACTTATGAAGCATACTTTTTCCTGAATTGTGCTGCATTCATATGCCCTCTAAACCCATATACTCAAATTTGCTTGAAAATCTGTCAAGAAAAAATTTCAACATTTAAAAAACATTTTAAAGTTTATTTACAGTAAATTCCAAACATACCCCAAAATGGATCCCCAAATACTATTTAGTTTTTTTGTTTGTTTGTTTGTTTTTTTGTTTCTTGAGACTAGATCTTGCTATTTTTGTCTGTGGAACTGCAGGCTTTTGTTGCCTGGGGTACCACAGACTCAAGCAATCCCCAGCCTCAGCTTCCCAGGTAACTGGGATGACAGGTATGCGCCACCATGCCCAGCTATTTTTTTGGAACTAGGTCTTGCTACGGGTCCCAGGCGGGACTCGAACCACGATCCCTAGCCCCGGCCGCTTCATAGGCTGAAGCTTACAGGCACAAGCCACCGTACCTGGCCCCTATTTAGTTTTAATAATTATCAACCATGGCTTGTTTTGTTTCAATTATATCAGAAATTGGCAGACTTTTTTTCATACATTTCCTATGTATAATTTTTCCTATTTTTAACATTTAGCTTTAGTAAGTTGCATTTGTTACAATGACTGAACAAGCATTGATTCATTATTATTAACTGAGGTCTATAGCCTATTCAGATTTTCTTAGTTTTTACCCATTGTCCTTTTTTTGTTCTCAGATTCCATCCTTAGTAGTGTGTTACATTAATTGTCATGTCTTTTTAGGCTCTTCCTCTCCTGTGACAGTTTCTTAGAGACCTTAATTTTATGTCCTGCCTTAGGCATTACTTATTGGTTATATTGTAAAATGTGTATGTTTTTCTGTTGGAATTTGCATTGTATTTTTCTCACTACTTAAAGTTATAGATTTTTGAGAGAAAGACAGAAGTAAAGCACTGTATTTATACATATTCATTGCAGATTGTAAATGGACAATTGAAATATGGTTATCTCCTTTGCCTTTACTTGTGGTACAAAAAAATCTGCTGGACTTGTGGGACTGTAATTTGACCTCAGAAACTATATTTACTGCAATTTGTATAGAAAGGGAGTTCTAAACTGCATAAAGTAGCTTGTTGGCAGTTATTACCCAAATGGTTGAACCAGTTTAGGTTTTCATTAAGTACTACTTTGCTGTGATTTTAGGTTGAATTAATCAAGAAACAGTATGAAGTCTGCACCAGCAGCTAACTTCCAAATGTCCAGTGTTGTGTAATAATTGTTGAGGTCAGCTCATTTTCAGGTGTATAGCTTCTCAACTCAACACTTGTATATCTCACTCCACACTAAAGCATGGTTCCTCTTGATCAAATAAATTCCAGTCTCAACTCTGAGTTCTGAGTCCCTTTTCTGACACTATTAAATCATTTCCTTGTGTTTCTTTATAGTTTACCGCCTAAACAAGCACTCAGAAGCCAGTTTTCTTTTTAATTGAAGTTTGTATAAGTCAAAACAATTGAATAGCTCCTTGTATATAGCTTTTTGGTTTTACACATATTGGTATGAGTTATCTGTATTGCAACATTTTATTAAATGTCAGCACTGTGTTTTCTTCTTTTGTATGTCTATCCTTAGCAACATTGTTTTGAGGTTTATCTATGCTGTAACATGTCACTAGTCCATTCATTGTTATTACTGAGCAGTAGTCCCTTATAGAATATATGGTGATTGGTCTGTTCATTTGTTTGTGGACATTAACTTTTTTTCCAGTTTTTGTCTCTCATGAGTAAAGTACATGTTTAAGTTACTGGCATATGATTTGTACAATTCTGTGATTTTTGGGAAATTTACAGAATTATGTACCCACCACTACAACTGATTCTAGGATATTTCTACCATCCCACGTGCTCACTTTTACCCTTTTATTGTCATTTTCCATTCTACTCCCAGTCCTAGGCAACCGCTGATGTGTTTTCTGTCTCTAGAAATGCCTGTCTGGCCACTTCAGATGACCATTCAATTTTTTTTACCCTTTTAAAAAATTGATTATTTCTTACTTATTGCATTCTAGGAATTCTTTATAAGATAGAAGACCTTTACCATATTTGTCATTTGTAAGTAATTCTTTCCAATCTGTGATTTATCATTTTATTAGTAGTATCCTTAAAAGTCAGAAGTATTTATTTTGATCAAATCTCATAATTTTTCAGTGTGTCAGTTTTGTTTTGCTGTTAAAAGAAACCTTTACCTAATTGTAGGTTAATATTCTTTTTTCTTTTTCTTAAGATTTTTAGTTTTGACTCTTAAGTTTAGTCCTGTGGTATATTTTTGGTTAATTTTTTAGATTGCTGTGGAATAAGGGCTAGATTATGTTCATCATTTTACCTGTGAATACCCAGTTGTTGAATCATCTATTTTCGAAAAGATTATTCTTTCCTGAGTAAAATTTTCTGGTATCTTTGTAAAACAAAACAAAACAAATCTATTGATCCCAAAATAATGGACTTACGTCTGAATTGTTCATTTTGTCCCATTTATGGGTATGGCTATTCTTATACTTGTAGTGATTTGATGACAGTAGTTTTGATGTGAATTTTGAAATAGGGAAATACAAATTCTTCTGCTTTTATCTCAAAGTTGTTTTGACTTTTCCATATACATTTTAGGATCAATTTTTTGAGTTCTGGGAAAAAAAAACCTGCTGGGATTTAGGTAGAGTTTGTCTTTCACCTACTGATTAGTTTGAGAAGAATTGCCATCTTTTAATTTTTAAAAATCATTTCTTGAAGTAATATTGCATTGTAACTACAAGTTTCAGCTATGCATCTTCATAAGCCAATATCTATGAGTATATTACATTAAGCTCACCCACTGAAAATCCAAATTTCATCATTCCTGATTGACCCCTTTTATCCAACTTCTCATTCTCCTTACCTCTGTCTTCTTATAATCTTTTATAATCTCTATTATAATCTTTTATAATATAAAGTGTTTTGATAGAGCATAAAGTATCTTTTCTCCTATTGACATTTTTCCTTTCATCATCAACTGCTAATAAGTATTACATGCACATAGTATACATACAGAACAGCACCCAGTTACAGGAATACACACACACATTTAGTGCTAACCAGTATTACATGCACACCACACAGACATGCACAGACACCCACACCCACCATCCACCCCACCAACAGCACACAGTTACAGGAATCCAACCTCAGTTTGTTAATAGCCTTACAGTACTTTTCTTTCCCTTCATTTCTGCATTTTGCCACCTCCGATTTTAAAATTATTCTGATTTTGGCATAATTCTCAAGTATTTAATTTTGTCTCATTTAGATTTAGTAAGTTTTTTTGATTTTTAGGTTTACTCCTTTTTCTTGGGTTTCAAATAATCCTCTCTTGTTTGTTCCTATCCTTTCAAGCTATAAACTTGAATGGTTCTTTTAGAAGTGGTCTTGTAGTTATACACTTTTAAAAATTTCTATTATTTAGTATGTTTATTTTATTTGTCTCATTTCTGTCATATTCTAGAGGTAAAATTATTTTACCTCAGTGTGAATCTTTGAAGATGCTGTTTTGTATACTTTTTTTTTTTTGTATAAATTATGTTGAATGAGAGATTTGTTGCCAGCACAGTATATGTTTTTATAAAGAAGTTCTTTTTCCTTTTTGGAAATTTTGAATTTTGTGGAATTTTTACAAGTTTAACCCTACAAGTATGTGTCTTATTTATCTTCTGTTTCATTTGGAGATCTTTTCAGTCTTAGATTTTCAAGTTTATTCATTCCTATAAATTTTTTGTTGTCATTTCTTTCAGGCCTATGTTCTCTCTCCCAGGCTGCCTTTAAGTCAGTGTTGGAGCTTTGCTGCTTATTTAATCTCAAAATTCTTCAATGTGTATTTGGAGAATGTTCCTTAGCTTAATTTTCTAGCTTTATAATCTGCTTTTATCAGCCATATACTCAAATTACAGAGTTTCAGATTTTTTCCCAATTCAGAATGTTGAGTTGATGTGTGGCATGTTATTCTTTTGAAGATAATGATTCTTAGATATTTGAAGCTCTTCTTAGTTTATTACATTATATACTTAACTATCAATTTTTTATTTCTTTAATTTCTGTTTCTATTTCATGGTGTTGCTTTTTCTAAAAAGTTCATTTCTTAGTTTTGTTCTTTCCTACTGGTTTGATATATTCCTCTAGTCCCAGAGTCACTGCTTTAGTCTGGTTTCACTTATTGCTTATTAGGAACAAGATGACTGGAGTTGGGCTTGTGGGGGAAGGAAGTAAGAAGACCCTATTTAAAATGTTTTTCTGTCACTCTTTCCCATGGTACTAGACTGATCCCCTCTGCTTGTATCCATTGAATCTGATATCCCTCTGGCTTTTCTAAACTCCCTCTACCATCTCAGCTCTACTCTGTGTGCATTATGCACATTAGTATGTTTCCAGAAAGCTGTGGTTTTATTACGACTTCTGTCATTTGCCTCTCATGTTTTCCTTATTCTGCTTCTCTTTTAAAATGTTTCTATTTGGGGTAGGTTCCTGTGTTTTCCAAGATTAGTTTATCTACATTTTGAAGATGATACCTGTATAAAAGTTTTCTCTGATAACATTTTTCATTAAAGATGTTCAAATCTAAAATAGGAGAGTTCATAAATTTCAACACCATTTGGTTATACTTTTCCTTTTTCAGTAGTAATAGTAATTTTTGATTTTTGTTCTTTTATGGTTTTGGTTTTCTTTCATTTAAATTTTTTTTTCCTTACTGTTTTGTTTTCCAGCTCTTTTGTGCCTTTCAAGATGATAAGTATCTGTACATGGTGATGGAGTACATGCCTGGTGGAGACCTGGTAAACCTTATGAGTAACTATGATGTGCCTGAAAAATGGGCCAAATTTTATACAGCTGAGGTTGTTCTTGCTCTGGATGCCATACACTCCATGGGTTTGATTCACAGAGATGTGAAGCCTGACAACATGCTTTTGGATAAACATGGACATCTAAAATTAGCAGATTTTGGCACATGTATGAAGATGGATGAAGTAAGTAATAAGCAAATAAAAAAAATCACTAGTTTTTGAAAAAGATTAAAGATACTCAAATAAGGGTGTCTTAGTTTTAAAAGAGATAGTCAGTTTTGCTGTGTAATGATTGAAACAAAGTAAGATAGCCAATAAAAACATTTCCTTTACTAGTCATTCATCTTATTGTATTTTACTAGTACCACTGCTGAATTCAAGATAAATTACATACTTGTCTTCCTCATAGAATGTTGATAAGCATTTGCTATCAATCAGAACTAGTTTTATATATACTGTTCTATGTGAAGAAATTGGGCACAGATTATAAATTAAGTACCATCACCATTATTTTTGTATTTTTCCTTTAAGACACAGAAGTAAGAAATTTGTGTTGCCACCTCCTACTCACCTCATCTGCATAACCACATAGAGTTAACTTGCAAACAATTCACATTAAGATGAATAGATTCAGTAGTGCTAGTTAATTATGTTTTTTATTTTTGTTGCAAAATATTTATCTTTTGTCTTCTCTTAATACTGGAATTCCTGATGAGGAGGCATTATGTTTTGTTACATTTATATTACTCTGTTGAATCTAGAGGTTGACTTAACCTACATTGGACTTTCTGTATATTAATATGTATTGACAGCAAACTCGGTATCATCTCCTGTATCATTTTTACAGTCTTCCACTATGCTTATATGTGTAATTTTATTTCTTGTCAGTTCTCATGTCAAAATGTTTACCTTGAATTAAACTGATTTATTTCTTTATCTATTATTCATGTGATCTATGTGATAATACACTTTTATCCTGTCATCAAACATCCTGTCTTCATCAAAGATCCATTTTCTTCCAAGCTCAGCTCAAATTTTACTTCATCCAGAAAGTTCTCCCTGATAATCCTCACCTGATTGATCACTCTTTTCATGTAATAATGTTTGTAATGTCCTCACTTAGAATTTGTGTTCTGCTTTATAGACCATCTTTTATCTGTGTGTCTTGAGTTGTAATCTTGTCTACCTAGTTAAAATTTAACATTCTTTGTGTCTTTGGTCTTCTTTGAATCTTGTTATATTCTGCATTCATTAACCAGTGCTTAATAAGCAATATATTTTATTGTGTACAAAGCCTCTCATGTGGTGTGTATAATAATATTATAGAATGATTAACAGTGAAAATTATCTTGAAAATGAAGTATGAAACAGTTTTCAGATAGAAGGCTAAGCTTTTTTGGTCTGTTTAAAAGAATAATTTTTTTGGTCTACATTTCCATGAGCATATTTGTGATTTTAATAAAATCAAAAACCTTTGGGAAGGTGCAGAGAAATAAATCACACCATGTTTTTAGGGAAGGGTAAAGGTGTTAAGAATAGTGTAGAATGTGAGGATATGGGGAACAGAACAGAATATGATTTTTAAAAATAATTCTATAAGCATGTAATTGAATACTAAATTCAGTATCCAACTATCTTATAAGGAAAATAAAATATATAACAATTTATGATTTTTGTTTCTTAGCTCAAGTACATATAGTTAATTGTACTTGATTCACAGCTTATTGTCATTAAAACAAAACCCCCATCTTTTTTTGTTATATTACCTTTTAGTTTCTAAGTTTCTTGTTCTTTCTCCCTGATAGTCACTATCAGTGTGTTTACTGTAAGCTCTTGCAGACTTAGTATATTGCTTATACATGCAGATAGTATGATGGTATATTATTATTTTATTTATTTTATTCACTCAGCATTGTTTGATAACTATTCCTGGGACTGGTAAATTTGGTCATTGTGTCTGAGCATTCCATGGCATCTTTCTATAAAGCTGGCTTCCTAGGTCACATCAAGCTCCTCTAAACATAAACCTAGAAGTGAAACTGGCCTAAAAGGTACATAATAATGGAGGGTACACCTTGATCTCAGGGTGATAATGAATATTTATGACCTTTTCCTTCTCTCCATGTCATCCCTCATCCTTATTGTTCACTCTAAACGTCATCATTGTGAAATAGTTTTTTTTAAGAATTGTGTTTAACAGCCGGGCACTTTTTTTTTCCAAAAAAATAGCTGGGTGTGGTGGCGCACGCCTGTAATCCCAGCTACCTGGGAAGCTGAGACTGGGGATTGCTTGAGTCTGTGGTACCCTGGGCAACGTGAGCCTGCAGTTCCACGGGCAAAAATAGCGAGATCTAGTCTCAAAAAAAAAGAATTGTGTTTATGTTATAAGTAATGATGTCAGTCATTTCAAATATTGGTCATTCATTTTTCTTTGGAAAATTGTGTTTTCTGTTTTTGATTCTTTTAAAATTGGCTTCTTACTGATACGCAGCTAGTCCTTATATAAACTAGTGATTCCACAGACGATATTTTCTTCCAATTTACTGTCCATTTCTTTGAACAAATATCCTTAATTTTTTTAGTCAAATACTTTAATAAAATACTGAACTTTAAAAATGTTATTTTACCCCATACCTCTATTCCTTGAGCAATCCTAATGAGAAATGATACAATATTGAAGAACACAGGAGTTCTCAATGTCTGTAGTACGCAGCATTTCTAATTTTGTTGTGTTAACTGTTAATGTGAATAGTGTTACTCCACATTTCAGGCTCATCACTTTGTTTGCCGCTCTGGTTATTGTTACTGTCTTAGAACCATTGGAAATATTCCTGGTTTCAGTCTCATTCATCTGTAGATCTGTAGGAGGGTTCCACAGCCTAACACAGGACCACCTCTGGTCTATGGTTTGGTCTTCTACAATTGCAATACTAAAAATGGCTTTTCCATTTTTTTAAAGTTTTTTTTTTTTTTTTTTTTTTAAAAGAAGGGAGAGTGTGCTAGATCTCCTGTGACACACAGCCTAATAATGTATTTACCATTTGACCTTTTACTGACAAAGTTTGTCAGACCTGTATCTATAGACTGACACAGATGCTTAATCATTGTTACATCTTCTGGCTACATCCAAAACATTAGGCTGTGGGTAAAGGAAAACATAAAACTTAAAAACTGCAGCTTTTATAAGTACTATTTTGTTGCTATTGAGGAATGGAATCTCATTTAAGTTTTCTCATTGATAAATTATGACTTTCATGTTTTCTGTGTGCTCCTCTTTCTCTGAAAAAATATCTCAACTGAAAATACTAGTTGAACAGTCTGAATGACTGCAGTGCACTGTATTACTTCTGGGTACATTGCAGTGAAAGCTAAGATATACTACTACTTATAATTAATTACATTAATTAGGTAAGTTCCCGCCTTGTCATTATGCATTTCATAGCAAGCTTTACCACCTTTTAAAGCACATTTTACATTATCATTTAAATTGCATGAAAATAGTTTAAGCTGTTTTCCATTAATAGTCTACTGTATACTGTCTGTTAAATTGCAGCATAATTTTTATAGAGCTAATTGGTAAATTGTTATAGTTCTTAATCCTTCTATAAGTAGCAGTAGTTTTTATTTTTTTATTTTATTTTTCTAACTTACAGAATTTTGCTTTATAGTTTATTGCAAATACATAAATTGCTTGTAAACAAAATTCACACATTTCCAATTCTCTCATACTCAAGAAATTTGGTTGACAGTAGTTTTTAAAAGGAAGATGTTTCTGGGAAACCCTATTTTTCAGTGAAATTTTACATTTGAAAAAGCAAGTTTATGGGAGCAACTGAGATAGACCATTCAAATACTGTGTAACTTTGTCACCAGAGCACTAGTGAAAATAATAATTGGTGTCCAGGGAAAATTAGAATAATGGCCAGCTTTGTGTGCTTATAGACTGTATACACACAAATGAAAATGCAGCTCTAAACCAGTTGGACTTTTCTTTTGATAGAACACAAGAAGCATCAGGACCTTCCACTAGCCAGGAATTTTTCAAGGCAGGGCCTATCCGTCTCTGAGAAAGGAGCCGTTGGTGCAGTGCTTTGTTAGAATGGACTGAACCAGCTTCTGCCGATGTGGCCGTCATGAGGAAGCTTTTAATGTGTTGATAAGTAAGCACTCCATTTACAGTTTACCTCTTCTACCTCCACAGGAAACATTTAGAACAGTTTCTTAGAAGAAATTAAAATTTTTGATTGACCAACCAATTTTGTTTTCAGTAAATTTATTGATTCATGATATTTTGGCATTTTAAAGCATATTTACCAAATACACATTTTGTCTAATACATTTAAAATAAAACTTTTTTTTTTGTGGAAACTTTTGAGAATACATACTTAACACAAGTGGTCTGTACCTTAAAATCTATCTGTATGTGAATAGCCACATGCAAAATATTAAACTAGATCACTCACTCTCACACTACAAACAAAAATCAACTGAAAAATGGACAAAAGATTTGGCTGTAAGACAAGCCGTAAAATACATAGGTGAAAACACAGGCAAAGATTCATGTCATGGGCTTCAGGTTGCAAAAGAGAATATAAACAATTGGGACTGCATCAAACCAGAAAGCTTCTGTTGTACATTGGAAGAAATTATTACTAAAATGAAAAGAGAGCTCACTGAAAGAAAAAAATACTTGCATGTCATATTTTTGATAGGGGCTGATCACCAAAAGATCTGCAAAGAATTCATTCAATTTAGTTTAAAAAAAAAAAGACACTCAAAATAAAAAGGGCAGAATAGCTAAATGTGAACTTCTCCAAAGATGATACACAGATGGCCAAATGGCATATGAAAAAATGTTCACCATCACTTATCACAGAAATGCAAATCAAAACCATGATGAGATATACCTTGCCCCATATCAAAAGACCAGGAACAGTAAATGCTGGTGAAGATGTGAAGGAGCCCTCCTGCACTGTGGTGGGAATGTAAATTGGCCCAGTACCTACTAGAAAACAGTTTGGAAGTTTCTGAAAAGATTACAAATCTGTCATACAGCCTGGCAGTTCTACTCATGTGGTTGCCATGTTTGTTGCCATGTTTGTATTTTAAAACAACTTAAACACCCTAAAACAGATGTGTGGATTAAGATCTTGTGTATAAAGAGTACGGAATATTACTCAGCTATCAGAAAAGATAAACTCCTACCATTTGTGGCAACATGGATATATACCTAGGAGGAATATGCTATTTAAGTAAGTTAGGAGAAAGACCAATAACCTTCTAAGTACCAGTAACGATAATTTAGAAACCATTATTTGGGCCCCAGACATGCTTATTAGCACACCTGGAGTGTAATTACTTCTAGGTCTTATCAATAGACAATTCTTGTATGCTTGCGTGTATTAGCCTGCATGATCACACGTTCCATGCTTTATCCTGCTCTTGTCTGTGTATATAGTCTAAAAACTTAAGAGTTGTTACTGATACTTTTGGTCTTGGTCCTGTACCACAGGATTCATTGTAGTCATCCTTTCTATTCTGTAATTTCTCTTTGGGGCAGTGAGAAATCTAGCCCTCATCTGTAATATATTTATTTGTTCAGTCCTGGTATACACAGAAATTCAGAATTATCAGTCCCTACTTCTGTGATAAACATTTTCTAACTAGAATGTATTTTTTGGTACAGTTCTTTTGGTATTTAGCTTTATATTATCTATTTAAGTTACTGTTTACCAGTTACTTAAGTCATTTCTTCCATACTTCTTTCATTGTTATTAAT
This sequence comes from Uropsilus gracilis, assembly GCA_004024945.1. Taxonomy (NCBI): domain Eukaryota; kingdom Metazoa; phylum Chordata; class Mammalia; order Eulipotyphla; family Talpidae; genus Uropsilus; species Uropsilus gracilis. The sequence goes on from PVHY01006163.1 coordinate 16,223, forward strand.
CTATACAGCAAATTCATTTCTTACTGTTGTATTCCATTTAGAGTCACTCACACATCAAATTTGATTTTAATTGTTTTTATATGTGTTTTTATATATGAAGCATTCCTTTGGTTTTAAGGGTTAGAACTGTAGAAGGTGCATGCTTGGAGAAATTACTCCCTCTTTAATCCCTGATATCCCATTCCTTTGTTTCCATCTACACCTTTTCCCATCCATCCTCTGTAGGTAAGCCAGTCTCTTTATTTCTGATTTATTCTTACTGCGTTTCTTCTAAATAGGATTGGAATTGTCATAAATATAGGTCCTGTTTTCATATGATTTAAGGATTTCCTCATGAGATAGTTTTAAAATACGCTTTTAAGTGCTTACTAAAAAAAAAAAAAAATCACCCTCCAGAATGCCAACCAAAATTTGCAGTTAAGAGTGTTGGTTTTCCAAAAGCAGAATGCTAGTTCCATGGTAAACTTACTGAAATTTCTTTAGTCCTACCCAAGGATTTATTCTTTAGTGGTTGTTCAAACAGATCTCACTGTATCTGTCCCACCTTGATTGTGAAATTTTACATTTAGGTGATTTGGACTTCATTGTATTTCTTGAATATGCTTCATGTAGTATTCTGTTCCTATAGTCTGGTTTTTGGTTTTTTTTCTTTTTCTTTTTTAGCTGTCTTACTGCCTTCTTCCCTTTATAAAGCCATCATTTGCAGCCTAACTTTATGCTAGTTCTTCTGTTTCTTGTCTTTTTCTCTTTCCTTAAAATCTTTAAATGCTAAATAATTTTTCCTATAGTTGTACTTATTTTGGTCTTGTGTGAGTATCCAGCAAAGTTTTAGTATAACTCTCACAAGATTAATATTTTAAAGCCTGATTTCTATGGATACATAAAAAATGAAGAGATTTTTATCCTATTAAGTCTGCTAATTTTTCTTTAAAAAGAAGTCTGACGTATGAGGTAGTCTGCAATAAAAATATTGTATGCTCTGCCTTTTGAAGCCAGAATCTATCTTCAGTTTTTTCATAAGTGATAATCTACATAAAATATTATCCTAATAATTTGCTCTGTTATTTAAACTTTTATTTTCATACAAAAATGGCTTATGTTTGCTATATACTTGGAAAAAAATTATTGTCATTTCTAACATGAATAAACAATTTTTTTAATTCATGTATTACATGGCACTTAAAAATATAAATAAATCATATTTAATAAATTAAACTTCCTTTTCCCAGGTGGTCTAATACTAGATATTTTGGTAGATTGTATAGCTCCCGTAAGAGATAAATGGGTAAATGAAAAGGAAATACTGGTATTAATAGTTCTTTTACCATATAGCCGACAGGATATTTAAATTAGTTTAAGAAATCTTTGCAAATTTGGACAGAAATGAAACTGATAATATTTAGCTCTGTAGTACTGCAGTGATTTAATTTTACAGCATATACATATACACAGCATGCAGAAACAAACTATGTAATTGCTATACAAATGTAAATCTACAGTGGTTCTTTTCTGTGTCAAAAAAGACATCAAACAGTTTATCTTTTACCTACCAAAAGTAATCAGATAGTGATTTTTTTTTTCCATTTTGCCAAATCTTGACGCCACAACTTCTAAATACATAGCATGGCTTTCAAGCTGTTCAATGTTTTCACAGTTCCTTTTTTTTTTTTAATTGAGGTAATGTTGGTTTATGTTGTATTTTGGGGAGTATATTTTAGTTTAAACAATTGCTCTATTTTCCTCTTTTTTTTTTTTTTGTATAATAAAAATCACTTTTCTTTTGTTTTGTGAGACTAGATACTGCTTTTTTTTGCCCATGGAACCGCAGGCTTACGTTGCCCGGGTACCACAGACTCAAGCAATCCCCAGCCTCAGCTTCCAGGTAGCTGGGATTACAGGCATGTGCCACTACACCCAGCTAGATTTCTTTGGAACTAGGTCTCGCCATATGCCCCCGGCGGGACTCGTACTGCCTTCCCTGGCCCCGGCCATGGTTTCCTAGGCTGTCGCTTACACGCATGCTCCACCATGCCCGGCCTTTCACTTCTTGTTTTTTTGAGACTAGGTCTCACTATTTTTGCCCGTGGAACTGCAGGCTCATGTTGCCCGTGGTACCACAGACTCAAGTGATCCGCAGCCCCAGCCTCCCAGGTAGCTGGGATTACAGGCTCCCGTCACCAGGCCCAGCTAATTTTTGGTATTAGGTCTCTCTACGTTGCCCCGAGCGGGACTCGAAACACGATTTCTGGAAGCCCACCGAGGCTTCCTAGGCTGCTGCTTACAGGCATGAGCCACCATGCCTAGCCAAAAATCACTTATATAGTTTCCAAACTGAGTCTTTTGTAATCTTAATTGCTGCATATTACTCTTGGAAATATGTAAGTTTCCTTTCTTCAGTAATTGAGTTCTCCCCAGGCCAAGTATATTAAGAACCACATATTTCTCTTGTAACTACTTCATAATATAAGAAAAATATATAAAAGATGTTGATTTCTGTGGAGTTTCCATGGAGTTTATCACCCTCTTCATTGATGAAGGCTCCTCTATTTTAAGTTGGAACTTTACACCTGCTCCCTCATAATGCAAGCATTTTAATGCATATTTCACGGTGCATTTACACTTGTCTTCTCAAAGCCACTTCAGCAGTGAAGTTCTGTTGATGCAGTTTGTACCACTGTACAGGTAGTAGCAAATTAGTTGCATTTATGAATGTCTTTTAACACACATTAACACACATCTACTTCTCTTTTCCTTTGCTAATTTACCCAGACAGGCATGGTGCGTTGTGATACAGCAGTTGGAACACCGGATTATATATCACCTGAGGTTCTGAAATCACAGGGTGGTGATGGTTACTATGGACGAGAATGTGATTGGTGGTCTGTAGGTGTTTTCCTTTTTGAGATGCTGGTGGGTAAGTAAATATTTAAACTTTTCCAAACCTCATTTCATAATACTTTAGTTCTAAGTCAAGAATTTGAAAATATAAAGAAATCATTGCCTGTGTCATAGGGAGAAAATGGAATTTCTGGAAGTTTTGAACTAATAGTTTCTGAAATGACAGACTGTTAATTGGAAAACTGTAGTATTATTGTGATGCTTATAATCTATTTTTTTAATTGGGGTAACATGAGGATCCTTCCCACTGGGTATTGCCTCCCTACATACTGGCACAATAATTAAGTAGAACACAAAGGGAATTGAGCATAGACTGGGAGTATTCCTCCAGTGTTTTATATTAGGAAAGATTAGAAGAAGCAAGTTTACAGCTGCAGTGAACTTACATTGAAGACGTGCTTGATCAGTAGTATTTATTATAAATGTTTCTAATAAGAGGCTAATATTTTCTGGTAATAAACTAAAAGTACTCTTTAGTTTGTATAGTTATGTAACTGACTTTTTATGAACTATATTTCTTCTACTTACTACTATGTTTGTAATTCCCGTAGAATAAATCATATAATTATTGGTTATGTTACTATCAAGATAAATATATTTATAATATTTCAGTCAGAAAACTCAGAGGCAAATGTAATAATTTCTTTTACTAATTTATGATGACATGAAAGAAACTGCAGGGGATGATGCTAAGTGAAATAAAAACAAAGATAAATTCCAAATTGCTTCACCATTTTAAAAAATTTACATATTATATGTGATACTTATGTGTTAATTAAGTAAATTTTTTAAAATCTTTTTTATTGAGGAAATACTGATTTATTGTATTTGGTGGAGTACAGGATCTTCCCTTCAGTATACCTAGAAAACAAAGGGACAGACACCTAAACCAAAAACAAATGCTAGAAGTCTAACTATAGAATTGAGACTCCCAGAAGGGCCAGGGTGTCCTGTGGGCTGTGTGGATGACTGTGGGTAGGTACCCTGGTTGCAGATGTGGTATGGTAACTTTCATATGAAGAAGAGTGATTCTGTACCTTCAAATTACATACAGTGCTACAAACTAGTGTTACCTCAATTAAAAGAAAAAGAAAAAAGCCAAAATTTGAAAAGTTCAGGTATTTCAAATGTTTACATCAGATTTTTTTTTCTTAAGATTTTCCATTTCAAAGTACTAAGATCAGAAAACATCTGACTAAGGAAGCCAGTAACTGAGATACCCGCTTGGGACTTAAGGGAGATATAGTGAAATCTACTTCCTGAGGCAAGTGTAATAAGGTTAATAACCTGATATGATATAAGAGTTTGAGTTGAAAATATATTTGTATATTGGAGAATATTTTTCCTCGAAGGTTAATGAAATTGGTATTGAAAAATCTGTAAAATCTAAACAATAGTTGAATATAGATAGCACTTAAAAATAAAAAGTGTTTTGGTAAATCCCAAATATAAATAATGATAAGTCATAGAATTGTTTTGTGTCATAACTTGCCTTCCCTCGATGCCCCACCTTGGTTTCACTTGGCTCCATCCTCGTCATGGAGGGCCCCTTGTCCAGGGTGTTTATCTCTGTTGGGGTCTCTGCACACACCATGTTGCTAGTTGTCTCTTTGTCCCACTTTTGGCCTGACCTGATGATGTATTAGGTGTATCTTAAAATCTTTTGAAAGTAGAATATATTCTGTCACTTGTCTGGCCTCCCAAGGATTTAGAAAATAATATGCTTTGAAGTAAATCACCTGGCTTGTTTGAAAAAGGTCATTTAGTTCCTGCTATTTACAACTCTTCTATTATTTTCAACTCTGAATTTAATGAGTTTGAATGGCATGGGGCGGCAGTATGCTCAGCCTGTTTTGGTAGTTGTATAAAGTTCATGAAGAACTCTGTACTACAATTAAAAATGGTACTGGAAAAATCTTGAATTAAAAACTCCCTTCTACTCCTCTTTGACAAAAACTACTACCCCGATACCTGTTTGAGTTTTTGGATGGACTGATTTCAGAAAGTTAGGTTTTTACTAAGGTGACTTATATAGTTGAGGCATGTCACCTAGGACTTTTAACCCTTGTTAGTAATTAACCCTGTAACCCTGAAATCCAAAATGATGGCTTCAATTTTTCTTCTTTTTGCCTGCTTCAGTTCCTCTAGGAACTCAACATCAGGACACCATTTCTGCCCTTTTCTGTGTGTCACTCGGGTGACTCAAAAGGCAGTTCTCTGGCCTGACCTCCTCACCTGTAAAATAATAGGACTCGTCTACCTTCTAGAGCTGCACTGCCAGTCTACCATGATGTGACACCAAGTTGTTTCTGCTGTCAGGATTGGTCACATTGCGCACTTGAAATAGGATTAGTGTGACCAGGGGACTGAAATTTCCATTTTAATTCATCTAACTTTAAACAGACATCACATGATTGGTGACTACTGTATTTTATAATAGCTCTACAGCATTCCAGCTCAAGCATTAGAAAACTCTGACTGATCTGACCCTATGTAGTACTCTTTTTCATTAATTGCGCAGTAAATTGTTTTCTCTGTTTAAACCTCAGCAGATTCTAGAGTTAACTTTGTTTTTAAAGGTTATGGTTGATTGGTATGGATAAAATTTAAGTTCTTGATGTGGATTTGTTAGTGTTGACTGAGATTCCAGACCATTTATTCTTTGCAACTGACAAGTTTAAACAACGTATTTGAACATTAGATGAGATGTATTAGGTTTGCCTTTCCTATTACACTCTTTGTCTTCTCTCTTGGAATTTTAGGGGATACTCCATTTTATGCAGATTCACTTGTAGGAACATATAGTAAAATTATGGATCATAAAAACTCACTGTGTTTCCCTGACGATGCAGAAATTTCTAAACATGCGAAGAATCTCATCTGTGCCTTCTTAACAGATAGGTAATATATGTTGGATTTCTTTGTAAAGTCTTCTTATTTTTAAATTTATAGAAATGAAAGTATAACTAATAGATTTATTTATATATGACATCAATCTCTTACTTTGTTCAAGTCACATTTAACTTGGGTTAGCCTCTTCCTGCTGCTAAACCTGGTTGGTGTTGGGTTACTCTCATACACCCCAGTTGTCGCTTAGCTCTGTCCTTACCCCTCATATCTAGAAACAAAAGCAGGTTAAATAATGCATTTCATGGAAAGGAAACTTTGGTATTATTTACACTTTACTCTTTAAAGCATTGATTGTACAGCTTTTGAGAGAAAAGCATTTTGTACAGATACTCAACAGGTTATAATCTTAAAAGCTATTTGTGTTTTACATGGGAGTGCCTCCTTCCCAACCTGTTTCTTATTTGCATCTGAATATGAGCAAATCTATCCTGGAAATTTGATATGTTTTAAAGCAGAGTAGATGAGTAACCCTGTAAAAATCTGCCCCCCCAAAGGAACACTGGAAAATTATTTGGAGTTTCCTCCTTGACTTCTATTTTGTTCTTGTTCTAATTTCCTTTTTTATATTTGTGCTAAGGGTTGTCCTATTAAAGGACCGCATGAGGGTGTTTGCTTTTACTCACAACTTTCTGATCATAAGAAAATTATTTTACTTTTTTTGTAAATTATTTTGCTAATCCATAAAACTCATGGGATCAAATGAGATCTCTAAGGGCATTTAAAGCTCTAAAATGCTGCGTTCCTCAGTATACCTTATTTACTTGTGACTGTTGGGATGGTACTGTAGAGACTATCTTCAGACATTTTATCTTTGCATACTTTTTTTTTGTAGGATAAAATCTTAAAGGTAAAGTGCTGATAGCATATTTTTAAATCAAGAATGTTGTAATTGGTGCTCAGAGACAGTACCTCAGGGTATTTTCCCTCTAGTAGGAATTGTTCCCTTGGTCTCAGCAAGTTGAAGATTATAGGTGTTTCTTTTTTCATCTGTGGCAAGAAAAGTTATTGTTTTCCACATTAGAGTAGAGATGTTAATTTTTAAATCTTTATCAGTCATTTCTAGAACAAAACTTTGTTAATCATATGATTAACAAACCATTTAGGTAAGTTCAAGGCAGATCAGGTGTAACACCTGATTTGAGGATTGGATGGTGCTGATTTAGATGACCGTAATTTGTGCTAAGTGGTAAAATATAAAGTGGATATAGCACATGTTAATAGGAGTATCATTCATGAAAGTTTTGGGGTATGTTGGATTTGCCTAGGTAATTTATTTGTGGGATGGGGTGCTTGCAGTCTAAGTAATGATTGTAGGTAAAGATTAAGATTAAGATTGTAGGTAAAGGTAAAGATCAAAAATAATTTGATGCCATCATTGTGCTAGAAAGTTGTATATATTCCCCTTTTGTATTAAGCATAGTCCCAATGACATAGAGAAAACAGATACTTTTTAAAGTATGATTTGATTTAGAGAAGTTTTGAATAACTCTCCCGTACCAAAAGTTAGGCTTTTGTCTATTTAATGCTCTTAAGTGGGTTTTATGGGTTTGTGGTTTTGGTACATGCAGGTTTTTTTTTCGTTAACTTACCTAGAGAGATCATTTACTATGAAATAGAAGAAGAGTTAAGCTGAAGCTTTTAATACAGATATCTCAGATGCATTGTGATCCTTATTTTGGTCCTTATTGAAATAAGTTAGTATTTTTTTCATAATCTTTTATAATCTGAACTTTACATCATTTAGGGAGGTACGACTTGGGAGAAATGGGGTAGAAGAAATCAAACAACATCCTTTCTTTAAGAATGATCAATGGAATTGGGAAAACATCAGAGAAAGTAAGTCAGTAAATGTAAAGATTTTCATTCTAGCACATTTTAAATCTTGTAAGTTGATTCCTCTTTTGAATTAACAAATATGTTTGATACTCAAAACTAATTTTTTAAATTGAGAGATTACATCTTAAATTTGCTCCATGTCAGAGTTTATAACTAAATTAATACTACCTCAGTACCTAAGCAAATGAATATTTATTAGCAGTTCTTCACATTGCTTTCTTATAATGTTGCACATTTATTTGTAAAGTTCAGTTTTATGGCTATCAGTGATTTCAGGATGGTGGACATGCAACCTTTTTCATTTGAATGTGTTTGAATTAGTAAATCATCATTAATAATTTATAGATACTTTTTGTCATGAATACTAAGATGAACATACTAATTTTACTTTATATTTGACATTATTTCATTTAAAAGTAAGAATGTAGAAAACTGAAGACCAAAGACTGTATGTGCAAGTTATTGTAATTTTAATACCTAGAGTAATATTACATTGCTTTTCTTATTTAACTGTTTATAGTTAAAATTCACCTAGTTATACATATGTAAAAATTTTATTTCTTTCAAATGATAAAATGGAAATTGTTACTGAAGCTATCCTTTGAAGATAATAGTATAAATTATTAATATGTAATGTTAATTTGGGTATGATCTATTGTAATTATTAATACATCGCAAAAGCAAAATAGGGGTAGTTTATATGTATTTTCATTATGAATGAAATCATTTATTTTCTCTTAATAGCGGCAGCACCTGTAGTACCTGAACTCAGCAGTGACATAGACAGCAGCAATTTTGATGACATTGAAGATGACAAAGGAGATGTAGAAACCTTCCCAATTCCCAAAGCTTTTGTGGGAAATCAGCTGCCCTTTATAGGATTTACCTACTATAGAGAAAATTTGTATGTGATTTATTTGTTAAGTTTTTAGTCTAGCTATAATACATGACTTAATGATTATGAATGTTAGACTGTAAAGTATTAATTTGTTAACTTTGAATATTTCGAAATAACCCATAGTGTTTATTTAATTTCATTTTAATTTTGAATGGTATATGATCCTCATTTATAAATGAATGCAAGGCAGTGTTCTATGTTCTTTTGGGGATATAGAGTAAGAGCACATGCCTGCTTTTGAATTAGCTTGCCAGTTACAAGGGATCTAAGGGTATTGTGAGTTGTATGGAAGGAGAGAATGTGATATTTACCTTAAGAAAGGCATTGAGAAACTCTGAGGTGTCACCGTAGAAAAAAGACATCTCTTTTGGGTAAGAGGAAGAAAAAGTCAGGACCTCAGGGAAGAAGAGGTGGCATTTTAGTTGAGTCTGTACATAAAAGAGTTTCAAGTGGCCAGGATGTAGGGAGGTTTAGGTAAGGGAATAATGGAAAGGTGAATGATTAACGCATGTTTGAAATTTAAGCATATGTTACAAACAGCACGGAATAGTTCAGTAGGCTCAGACATGGGGGTAATTATCACTATAATTTGACCATTCGGAGTAATTGATACTGATTTGCTTGCCTGTAAATCCTCTGTTTGGTACAGGCCCTGATACAAGGTCCTTCAGTTAATACTGGTCTATGGAAGTGAATATTAGGCATACAATTAGAAAGTAGTTTGGTTCTGGACTTTAGGGGATAATAATGCTATACACATTTTCATGTGCTATGTTAAGTGACTCTTGACTTTGAAAGGCAATTAAGAGCCACTGAAAACTTCTTTGAGTGAAGTATTAAAGACATTGAGAAACTTTGATATATCCCTAAATGTAATGACAGCCGTGACCACTTTGTGCAGTTTTCCAAAGACTGGTGAAGTTTTCTGAAATGAGGCGTGGGACTTTATTTTAAAACTGGGAAAGTCAGGCAAACTAGCTTAAGTTAGTCAGGCTGCAAGCATAATATTCTAAAAACTACTGACGAAAATGAGAATCTCGGTTCCAGGAAAAGCCCAAAGCATGCCATTGAGGAGGACCCACATAGATTGATAGTGATGATTTCTGTATTACGACCTGGAGTTCAGGAGTTCTTATCTTTAAAAAAAAAAAGAGGCAAGGGCCGGGCATGGTGGCATATGTCTGTAGGTGGTAGCCTAGGAAACCACGACTGGGGCCAGGGATCGTGGTTTGAGTTCCGCTAGGGGCATGTAGCGAGACCTAGGCCCCCTCCAAAAATAGCTGGGCATGGTGGCATGTGCCTGTAGTCCCAGCTACCTGGGAAGCTGAGGCTGGGGATTGCTTGAGTCTGTGGGACCCCAGGCAACGTGAGCCTGTGGTTCCACAGGCAAAAATAGTGAGAACTAGCCTAAAAAAATAAAAATAAAGAGGCAATATATGTTTCTAAATGATTTGTAAAAAGAAGAATAAAATAGTTACAGGAATTCAAAATGAAATGAAGAGGAGGAAAATACAGTTCCATTTGGTTCACTCCAGCTTCAACAATGTTAAAGACTAGAACATCCAGTGTGAGATGCAATAATAGTCCAGTCTAAAGTGACTGAGAATGTTATAAACATGTAGAGATGGGAAATACTGCCTCATTTAAAATATATTGTAAACAGAAGGAAAGAAATCTTTTAAGGTGGAATTTAAGTCTATGAGTAACATGGTATTAGAAAATGGATTAAAATGGCATGTAAGAGAATTTATTTCCCACTTTTCTTCTAGGTTATTAAGTGACTCTCCATCTTGTAGAGAAAATGATTCTATACAATCAAGGAAAAATGAAGTATGTTTAAAATTTCACTGCTATATTTTAGTGACATGTATAAATTTTTTGGTAATATTCATGTTTTTAAGAAATCTATTTGATGGTACTGTTTGAATCACTTGATTGCATTCCTAATTCAGCATGACACTGGAATAACTCCTTGACAGATAACTGTGTGTGATACATTGGGCAGTAGGAAGATGATGTATCAATGATTTTAGACTTAGTTTTAGTGGCAAAGGTGATAGGTTTAAAACATCTTTAATTCCAGTTAGGAAATTTGTAGTTATAGTACTGTAACTTTTAGTGCTATAAGGGTACAGAAATAGTAGAGAGATTAAAATTTTAATTATTAGGGGTGAGTGCATATAGTAATGTTGCCAAACTATTAATGGTATTTTGTGGCCTCTATAATTTGCAACTACACATAAAGCTAAATCAAAATAAACATATACATGGGTGAGGATGCTAAACATTTTCTCTTCTAAAAACTAAAAAATGTTGATTGAATAATTTTGGTTTGGGTTGAATAATTCATGTTTTTGGAATTCTACAAAGCATAGCAAGTATTTTAATATTTTCTGTTTGTTTGTTTTGTTTTAAATAGGAAAGTCAAGAGGTACGTTGGTGTTGTTAAAGATGTTGAAAAACTGAAAAAAAACTCAACATGCTAGCAGTGTTTTTATACAGTCATATTCCATCTAGTATTTGGAGTGCTACATCTACCAAGAGAGAAATTACCACCTTTTTATTTACTATCAAGTATCTCTTTTGTTATCGCTTCCCTGGATCTGTTGTTTAAGATGTATATATTATGTAATTTTTCTTGTTTTTATTTATTAAGGATCTGTAACTAAAAACCAGAAGTTCTGGTTAGTGTGTGCTCATATTAAACTAATGCAGCCCAAAACTGTTAAACCTGACTGATTTGTTTAGTGAAAAATACTATTTTGCTTAAGATGTGTGACATATATAAAAAAACTGAGAATCTAACCTAGAGAAAACAGTAGGAAGAGCACTGGCAGTGGAATCTAATGTGCTTAGGGTGATTTTTGGCACTGCCACTTAATTAGCTTTGTTTTCTTGGCCAGTTCTTGCCTTGTTTGGATTTTCATTTCTCTATTAAGTAGATGTTATACTGTCATCTAGAATTTTTCTTAGGGTTACCAACACAGAGTGCCTGCCACTATTACCTAGAACAGAAAAGAAACTCAAAGTTACTTTCTAAAGATAATGTTGTACAAAAGTGTAGTTTAGTAACTCCTGTAATTTTAGTTTGAAGACTGACAAAACTAGGGAGAGTTCCTGAGAGATGACTTTCATTAATTAACAGTCATTTACCAAAAGAATTATTGACTGCAACTCTTCATAGTACTATGCCTGGCATTTTGTAGGAAGATAACAAAGAAGACTTACATTGTTGTTTTTAAGAGCAATAATGTATTTTGCAGCATGGTCAGTCAAATCTATTTCGAATATTTGTTTCAAGTTGATCTTTTATAAGCACAGTGATGACTATTTCAAATGCAGAAGTACATTAATAACATTGAGTCATTGAGGATTTTGAGGATAGCCTTTATTTATAATGAATGTAAAACTTGTTGCAGAAGAATTCTGCCAGGACTAGAGCTCATTCAGTTGTCTGTCGTTGCTCATCTACAGTCTCCACTGGGGATAGAGAAAAAGCAAGAGGGGGAGCATTTTTTTTTCAAGTCTCTCATCTTTTAAATGATCAAACTTTACAATAATAGATTTTTGGTTTTGACAGATTCAGAAAAAACTATTCACATTAGAAGAACATCTTAACACTGAGGTGCAAGCCAAAGAAGAATTAGAGCAGAAGTGCAAGTAGGTATTATAGATAATTAAATATTATATTTTAAAATGTATTAAAGCATTTTACATGAAGAGGGACTACATAGTAGTTACAAGGTTATTTTTTAATTTATGGTGTTTTTATTGTAACTTAAAAGTTATTTATTGTTTGTTTTGAAATTGTTTAGATCTGTTAATACACGCCTAGAGAAAATAACAAAGGAACTAGAAGAGGAGGTAATGTTGCCCTTTGTTTTTAATACAATTGTTCATGAAAAGCTTTGGTGCCTGACTTACCTACAAAGTTCCCTTAATACCATATCAATACATATCTAGACATACAATTAAACCTACCTTGTGGCATTGATCGACAGGACTAAAATTATAAGATAACCAGGATAATAGACTTTATTTTGTTATGTTTTTGCAAATGAATTAATTTATTATTTTTAATTATTTCAAGCTAAAAAATTGCATTTTTAATATAACATGGCATAGCACAAAGTAGTCATTATTGTTTTGTGTCTTTCAGTTGCTATTAATGCATTCTAGACTCAGTTTGCAGTAAGGTGGTTCAGTAGTAATGGAAAGATACAGAAAGTTTTTCAGTAGTAAACAAAGCACTTAATAGTTTTGATTAACAGTATGTGCTAATTTACAAATATGGAAATCATTTTTAGATCTTTTATCTGCTTGAAATTATGAAATGTTTTTATTTGACTTTAATACATACTTTCCTTTGACAGTAACTTTAAGCATTATTTCAGATTACCTTAAGGAAAAGTGTGGAATCAGCATTGAGACAACTAGAAAGAGAAAAGGCACTTCTTCAGCATAAAAATGCAGAATATCAGCGGAAAGCTGATCATGACGCAGACAAGAAACGAAATTTGGAAAATGATGGTTTGTGGTGTAGAATATTAAATATCAAAAAAAAAAATTTAAGTCTGTCTATTATGTTGAAGCTTGCCACTAAAATACTTTTTATCATAGTTAACAGTTTAAAAGATCAACTTGAAGATTTGAAAAAAAGAAACCAGAGCTCTCAAATATCCACTGAGAAAGTGAATCAACTCCAGAGACAAGTAGGTTGATCCCAATTTGTAGCAAGGATATTCAGTTTTATTTATGACTACCTAATAAGATTAGTTTTAAATTGGCTATCATATGGAAGGCGTTTGCCACTAATTTTAGAGGAAAAAATATTTTAGGTTAAATAATTAGAAGTGAGGTTATAAATCAGAGGTTTCATTTTATATATACATGCATATATATATGTTTATTGTTTGTTTGATTTTTGAATGGAATAACAGCTGGATGAAACCAATGCTTTGCTGAGGACAGAATCTGATACTGCAGCCCGTTTACGAAAAACCCAGGCAGAAAGTTCAAAACAGATTCAGCAGCTGGAATCTAACAATAGAGACCTACAAGATAAAAATTGCCTGCTGGAGACTGCTAAGTTAAAACTTGAAAAGGAACTTATCAATCTTCAGTCAGTTCTAGAATCTGAAAGGAGAGACCGAACCCATGGATCAGAGATAATTAATGATTTACAAGGTATCGAAGATTGTACTTGAATTCATCTTGATAATTTATAATTTGTAAATGACTTTAGATAATGGATGTTTATTGGAGAAGCACATTCGTGAATATATACTCTGTTGTGTAAAGTTAGAATATTAGAAATACATAAAAATTTTAGCAACAGAGGATTTACTTTCAAATAATATGAAATATTTTAAGTATCAACCTACCTCCTATAGCAGTGGGTTGAGTTCCAACTGAATTAACTGTAGATCTCTGTACCAACAAGTTTGAAAGTCCATGTCATAAATAGCATCCCCAAAGTATGAGGTGACTTTCAAAATGTTTTACTTCTAATTTTTTATATATCTCTATATCTATTTTAAGGCTGAATTTTTTTTTTTAATGTTGCAATTTTAGGTAGACTTTCTGGTCTAGAAGAAGATTTAAAGAATGGTAAAATCTTACTAGCAAAAGTAGAGGTGGAGAAGAGACAACTACAGGAGAGACTTACTGATTTGGAAAAGGTAATATGTGTTTATGTTTACATAATGAAATACAGATTTTTAGATTGGAAAATTTTTGCTAGCATAAAGGAAAACCATATTGAAATATTTTGCATACTCATGAGTTCGTGTGTTTAGACTTAGTCATATGAACTCTGAGGGGAATATATCTCAAGCCTGGTCATGACAGTGCAGGCCTTGGTTTGCAAGGTGTTTATGAAGGGAGGACTTCCCTAAAAGTTACATGAAGATGCTTCGCTCCAGGTTCCATGGAAGACTCAAATTTGACTTGCATATCTTAAACTTGACATAATGTTATCATGACCTAGCATTTGGAATACCATGAGCCAGGGATAATTCCTAGGCTGTATATAATTTATATTTCTTTCACTTGTTCCTTTGTTCAAGTACCCAGTATGTCATCTGTTAGAAATAACAGAATTCAGTCCTTACCTTTGACAGTCTCACAGACTGATGGGTTAGTAAGTCTTAGTAAAGCCTTAGATTTGCTAACGCAGCATGATAAATAGAATGATGGAAATGTCAACACACAAGTGTGCATAGAACAGGCCAGGTTTGGATATCATGGTGTAAAGGCACATTTTGAGTTGGGAAGGACAGCGTGAGCAAAGGCACAGGAGGGAAAACTAAAAAGGTGTAAATGGTTTATTTTAGTGTAATTTTCAGTGTTTGTGGAGTATAAAATAAGAGTCCACAAATTTTATTCTTAAAAAGTCAGTAAAGGGTTTAGGTTTTACAGGTCATATGGTCTATGTTACCATACTCAGCTCTGCTGCAATACATAAAGGAATGGATGTGACTGCGTTCCAGGGAAATTTCACAAAAATAGACATCAGGCGAAAATTGTTCTGAAGACCACCGTATGATTCTACGTCTCTCTGAGGAATTCGATGGCTAGATAGAGGCTGCAATGCTAAACATGCGCTAGATAATGAAAGGTTCGAATACTCTGTTAATAAACTTAGTTTCTCTAAGTAACAGCCACTTACTGAATGACTTTAAATTAGGTAATTTTATTTAGAAATACTTTTAAGTTTTAAGGTAGGTATTTGCTCACTAGGTGGAGAATAGTTTCGAAGTGGACAAGAAGCCAGGAGGTTAGTCAAAGACTTTTAGTAATTTAGATAGAGGGATGAATTCTGAGACAAGTTGGAGGCAGACTGTTTGACAGCACTAGCTGAGCTGATGGTATGTGGCTTAAACTGATCAATTGAGTTCCAGAACCTAGGTTATAACAAGAGATTTAATGCTGTATTTAATTAATAAAGGATAAAGGAAAAACAACTCTCCTGGAGACAATGCTAAATTCATTTTAGTCTTAAGTTGGAGGTACTTACAGGACACCGAAATAAGGAGATCTACAAAGCAATAAGCTATGGTAGTAAAAGCTAGGGTCATTGGTGGCACCGAAGTGTCTGGCACCTTGTGAGTGGATGACCCAGTGGAGACAGAGTAGACTACCATCAAGGTGCATTGTATTACTTGAAAAAAATCATTTCCACGATTGAAGGGTTTATTTGAAAAAAAAAAAAAAGACCCATATTTCTGGCATAGGCTATAGAAAACAAAAATTAGAAAATCTTTTGAGTATATATGGAAAATTGACTTCTATTTTCACAGATTGTACACTCATTTTATCTTCTGGGTGGGAAATTAGGATGAATGGCAGAGGATCTTGATGGGTTTTTGTGTTTTTTTAAGATAGAAAGGGGAAATATTAGGTGTATTTTAAAAGTTTGAGAAATTAAGACCTAGAAAGAAGAAAAGTGTTACAGCAAAAGCATATTAATTCCGGAGAATGCCAGCATTTAAGGGGAACCTGGGGAAGAATACCACAAGTGACAGAAGAGATGAGAGCAGATTGTGGACAACCAAGTAAATTGACTGTCAGATATGTTAAGGAACTAATTTCAGGGGCATAAGTAAATTTAAATAAAGACCAAAAAGTGATGAATTGGATATTTGAGAGTATCAGTGACCATGTTAATGGAATCAAAATCATTTTTATACAGATCTCAAAACAGTAGAGAGGTGGGACTTGGGTACAATAGGAAGTGATTAACACAGGTTACTTTTTATAAGAAGTTTGAATGAAGAAAGGAGGGAAAATATCATAAGTTTGTAAGAAATAACTTTGTAAAATTTTGAAATTGTGAGCAAATCTTTTTTCCTAAATAAACTGTCGTTTTAAAATTTTTAATAGGAAAAAAACAATATGGAGATAGATATGACATACCAACTGAAAGTTATACAGCAAAGCTTAGAACAAGAAGAAGCTGAGCATAAGGCTACAAAAGCACGATTGGCAGATAAAAATAAGATTTATGAATCCATTGAAGAAGCTAAATCAGAAGCCATGAAAGGTAAGCATTCTTAAACAGGTTTTATAGTAGCATTTTATGAGAACTGATTCTGTAGTCACTGCTTTGATTTAAAAAATATTTTTTTTTGTTTTTGTTTTATTATCAGAAGTTAGGAACTGGAGGGAAAAAGTTATTATGAAAGCATAACCTTTTTTTTTTTTTTTTTAAGCATAACCTTTCTTTTGCCTTATTGTGTCAATCCTTTCAAATAGTAAGACCAAATACAAGTTACTTAAAGTTTTAAATGAGAGAAAAATTTATATTTCAGTGGTATCAATATTAAATTGAGTGTGAATTTATAAATGTTTCTACTCAAATTTGGGTGATATGCATTCTTTGTAATATGTTGCCTGATACTTCACCACTTATGTTAGAAAAAATTTGCCAGCTTATGCAAGATAAAGATTTACAAATATTCATTGACCTAACTAGGATATAAGTTCACTAATTATTTTGAACTCTGACATGAAGATACTAGTTAGATTTGATCAAATAATAATAATGTTTGTTGGGGAAAGGATTATGCAAACTTTTTCACTGAACAGTCAATACCTTGCAATTATCTTCAGACAGTTTTTTTATCTTCCAGACTATTATAATGTATTCGAAATTCTGAAGGAAATCAATAAACTATTCTTGTAGAAGATTCATAAAGCCTTCTCTTAAACTGAAAAACATGTTATTATATTGGTTTAGATATCCATCATTATAAACCAGCAGCTGCATATACTGTGTTATATTGGCCATCAGAAATTCACTGTATAGCTGACCCCCTTTTCCCAGCTTGCTCTGCCCCTTTGCCCTTTCCTACTGGTGACTATTAACTTTCTCTTACTGTCAAAAGGTTTATTCCCGTTTTATTTAGTACATTTGTTTTGTTTTAGTATTTATATGAATGCAATCATAAAAGTTTTAGACAGAAATTTCATTTTATATTGAGGCGTAACATTTATGAATAACAGCAAGAATTAGGTTATTATTGACTATAATTAGATTGGAGGATTTCTTGTTTAAATGAGTTTAATGTACTAATTTAAGGATGACAGAAGGTGAGCTGAGAGCTTTACTTGAAAAATCTTAATAGAATAGAGGAAGTTAGTGGGCCATGTTTTTCTTTTCATGACCAAAGTTGAATTTCTATTTGAGGTAAAATTTAGGTGCAATAATGTGCAAACATTTATCAAATATGTTATACTATTTGATACTGTTATACACAAGTGTGACTGCCACCCAAAACAATGCATAAAATAGTTTCATCACCCTTAGCTCACTTACGTCTGTTAGCTCACTTACATCTGTTCTCTCTGGCCACGTTATGGCTTCCCACTGCATGTCACATTGCCTCCTCTGATTAAGATTCAGGCTTGCCATTGAATCACCAGTTATTGGACCATGTCTGGTTGCTTAACCTTTCTGGGCCATATGTCTTGTAAAGGGATGAGTACAGTGTTAGGTGGTTGTGAAAGCCCAGTGTAGTGATGTCTCTAAAGTGCGTATAGATGCTGACTGTTATTTGTAGTGTGTGACAAATACTTTTTCAATGCTTAGGGAGGCGAGTCATTAAAAACTGAAAATATAAGGATAATTTTTTTTCTAATATGACTATGTAATAAACAATAACTGAGTGTTGAACATCAAATATGAAGGTACATAGGAACCCAATCAGATTTGAACAGATTGTCCAGTCAGTATATCAAAAAATAATCCTTTAGCTATAATAACTTAGATTTAATATGAAGTCTTCTTGATTATTTTGAAATTGAAAAAGGCTTTTGGACGCCTTTTCTGATCAATGAAACAAATTATTGCAAATTATTTAGAACATCTAGTCTGGACACGGTGGCTCGTGCCTGTAAGCTTCAGCCTATGAAGCGGCAGGGGTTAGGGATCGCGGTTCGAGTCCTGCCTGGGACCCGTAGTGAGACCTAGTTCCAAAAAAATAGCTGGGCATGGTGGTGCGTGCCTATAATCCCAGCTACCTGGGAAGCTGAGGCTGGGGATTGCTTGAGTCTGTGGTACCCCGGGTAACGAGAGCCTGCGGTTCCACGGGCAAAAATAGCGAGACCTAGACTCAAAAAACAAAAACAAAACAAAACAAAACAAAATTATTTAGAACATCTAGAAGAAAATATAAGGAAGAAAGTAAAGATGAATTATAATTCTGCTAGTCAGGATATGTTATATTTCCTGAGTTTCTACACTGTTTCTGGCTTTTTTTCTTTTAAAAAATATTGTGAGCATTGTCTTAGTTTGTTAATATATAATAAGCACTTATCAAATGCTTGTCATATATCAGGCAGCATTTAAGTAATGCATATATTATTAACTTAGAATCTTAGCAACCCTATACACATAAGTGCTATTATCATCATTCTACAGATAAAGAATTGAGCCCCAGAGAGGTTGATTAATTTGTCCAGTCAAATAATTGGTGATTAGAGCTGGAGTTTAAACTCAGGAAGCTTGATTCCAGAATTTTGTTTTTGTCAACCCAGAAGCATAATTTTCATCCTCTTTATAGTGATAGGTTAATATGGAAAGAGCCGTTGTGGTCATTGAAGCAATCTGGAATTTTTTTAAGGTATGAAGACTGGCACTTGAGAGGCTCAGAGTAATGTGAAAATAAACCTTTTTTTAAGATATGTGTCTTCTTACAGAACCATAAGTAAAGAATGCTATCATTTCCAAGGAAAATGATATAAAATTACAGAGTGTGGTAGATTTTTATGACCTGCAAATGAAATTCCTAATTTTAAAGGAGATACTGAAATTTCAAGTAGACTAAGAGTATAGATGAAAATAGTGAATTAGGAATTAGTAAAAATATTTTTAAAGCATTATTTGCTATAATTTTTGTTATTGCTGTGTCGTATATTTGATATTTCTTCTGTCTCACGATTCTGTTCACTTTGTGCCTATAGAAATGGAGAAAAAGCTCTTGGAAGAAAGGACATTAAAACAGAAAGTGGAGAACCTGTTGCTGGAAGCTGAGAAAAGATGCTCTATTTTAGACTGTGACTTCAAACAGTCACAGCAGAAAATGAATGAACTCCTTAAACAGAAAGATGTGTTAAATGAGGATGTAAGCATAAAGTTTACTGGCATAATGTTTAATGAATTGTAAATTAGTTGTTTTTAAAGGTTCAATTTTTGTTTCATAATTTAAAATTTTTTCATATGAAACAATTCTAGAGACTATGAATTTGGATGTTATACTAAATGAATCATTACTTTAAAAAGTTTTAAATTATTTTTATGTTAAAGACCATGTCTTATTTTAAAATATAACATTAAAAGTACAAGAAATAGCCGGGCATGGTGGCGCGTGCCTGTAAGCAGCAGCCTAGGAAGCCACAGCAGGGGCCAGGGATCGCAGTTCAAGTTCCTAGCTCCAAAAAAAAAAACAACAACTGGGCGTGGTGGCACACGCCTGTAATCCCAGCAACCTGGGAAGCCGAGGCTGGGGATTGCTTGAGTCTGTGTACCCTGGGCAACATGAGCCTGCGGTTCCACGGGCAAAAAGACCTAGTCTCAACAACAACAAAACCAAGAAATATTTTACTGTGAAATGAATTGATTGTGTAATGGCAAAAATCTGTTTACATCATCACATTTGTTATTCACTTCATGAATAAAAAAAATACATACCAAGTACACAATTTATTTTTTAGGTTAGAAACTTGACATTAAAGATAGAGCAGGAAACTCAGAAGCGCTGCCTTACCCAAAATGACTTGAAGATGCAAACTCAGCAAGTTAACACACTAAAAATGTCAGAAAAACAGTTGAAACAAGAGAATAATCATCTCATGGAAATGAAAATGAGCTTGGAAAAACAGAATGCCGAACTTCGAAAGTAAGTTAATTGTTTAAGACAAAATTTTAATACCTGTAACTCTGCTATCCACATCTTAATTTTGGCTTATCTGGGATTTTCTTTTGACTGATTTATTTTCTTGATCATGTTTTCTCTTTCTGTACTAGTAGTAATGTTGTCCTTCATGAAGATTTTATTTACTTCCCCCCAAATTTCTTCTTATTCTATTTTATTAGAGTGTTGTATTGTAGCAGAAGAAAATGTGGTTTTTACTCCATATTCTTAAAGAATTCTCCTGAAGATTGTTCCAAAATGTATTGTTCATGTGTTTTTCTCTTACTTCCTTTAGTATCTGGGACATGGAAACGTTTAAATAGAAAGCAAGCACCATATAAATTTTATAATTTTTTCTCTTTAGGAAAAATATGCTGTAGTTTTATGCTCTATTTAGTTTACTTAGGAGCTAGAAAACATTTAAAAAATACTTTAAATTAATGGTCTCATTTATATGAGGGATTTAAGAAAAACAAACAAATGGACAAGAGAAATATAAAACTGCAAGAAATATAGAACTGAAACAGTGAGAGAGGGGGAGGAGGGAAAAAATGGAAGGGGGTGTGGCATAAAAGACTAAGATCATTCACAGTGATAAGATGATGGGAGAACCTCGGTAGACAATGATGTTTTTTATACACACACACATGTATATATATGTATATATGTATATGTATATATATATACATATGTGTGTGTGCAATCAGTAAAAAAAAAGCTAAAAAATACTTTATACAGTAAATGCACTGTTAAAATTTGTCCCATTAGTCATTAGTAGTATAATTCTCTCCAGTGATGATGAGAGGTTTCATACTGGATCCCAGTTATTTTAGTAAGATGCAGTGATGGGATGGAGAGATCATAGACTTTGGAGCCAGACACTTGAGGTCTTAGGAGCAGTTCCCTACTTGCAAGAAGCTCTGTACTAGGCAGAATAGTTGACATCTCTGAACCTTTTATCATACCAGTTAAAGAGTGCAGTAAAATTTCCATGTTGGGGATCTTGTGAAGGACAGTGATGATTCCTTCGTAGCATCCAGCACACAAATCTTAGTAAAGGTTACAACTATTATAGCTGCCATTATGGCTGTTACTGAGACTGTCACTCTCCTCTGTTGTCATTGCCTCTCTGTTATACTTGTGACAGGTCAGTGAGATTAACATTACTGAGGGACAATCAAATATTCAAGTAGTTTTCTTTGTTTTTGCTAACCTGTTGCCTAGGGCCTACACTCTTAAACTTAATGTAGTTTCCATTTTTAAAGTTACAACTAGAAAACTTGAACAATATTCAGACATCTTCATCTTGTCTTTATAAAGGGTTTTAGCTTTTCAGTCCTAGCATATTAGCTTTATTCTTTTTTCTCATTTCAGCATAGCTGTTTTCACTTAACATAAAACCTGGTCCTTCAGAAAAGACAGATTCTAGAGGTATAGCTTCATTTATTTGGAGACATCCTGATTCTGTTTTTCAGGACCCTAAGTTCAGAAATTCCTGGGCTCAATTTTGATCAAGAACCTATGAACCTGGGATCTTAATGAAGTTCTGGGGAACCTGATTTTAAAATCTCTTCACTAAATGCTCTCACTACTGAATGCCCACAGTATCTTACAACAACAGCATTTATATGAATATAAACTAGTTAAACATCTAGATTGTTTCCTTTCCTAATTATACTTTGTTTATACCTAATTTATGGTGCTTAATATATGTGCCTCTTTATAAATGCACGGTGGATCTGTTACTTCCTAATCCCTTAGTTCCTAACTCTTCCTCCTTCCTCCCCATATATATACATTTTTCCTATGTCAACCACTTAATACATTATAAATTCTTTGAATGAATGACAAATATCAGTTATATTTTGCTCTAATTCCTCACTAATGCTTGGTAAATAGTACAATGTCAGTAAGTAATGCATGAATGAATGTGAGCATATTATATGTGACACACTGACATAGTCACTGTGAGAGATTCAAAGATGAATCAAATACATTTCTTACCTGTAAAAAATCCTTGCTATAATTTTATCAGAAGTTACATAAATGATTGGAATACATAAAAAAGATGTGTGCAATACAGAGTTGCATGTGAAGAGTTACATAGGCTTGCATTTGAAAATTACCAACATGCGCATCTTTTCTTCCTTTTATGACATTTGTAAAACTCAAAGGAATTTTTACATGTTTGAACACACACCAAAAATTAAAAGAAGGTTGTAAGGACAGAAGGACAAGAGGACTGTTAGTTGATGAGATGATGGTAAGTGGATAGAAACCTGAACTAGTGAAGTAGCATATAGGTTTAGGAGAAAATCTTGTTTGATTATACAAAGCAAGTGTCTTGAAGGGCTGGAGTAAGATACAGCATGGTAAGTGGACCAACCTGCTGATCATACTCTGCCACCATACCTTACAGAAATATTGGCAGCCAGGCATTACCATCACAAGGCATTACCTACCATGCATGCCCTCTAAGGAAATTGGGCTTTTGCCTTATTGCATCCGAGAAAGCAAGATGACTTACCACACAGCCCCTCAACTGAAGCCATCTGAGAAAGTAAACCAGAGTTCTCACCTTTTCTCCTTCTGCACATACCTACGTGGTCTGACCCAGAAACAGTTGCCTCTGTATGTACCTCCAGATTTCCCATCAGTGCACAAAGAATCTAGGTTTTTATTAAGTTGGACTAAGTGAAGTTCCTGAAATAGGTCATCCAAGACATTGACCTTGCCATACAACCAGTACTACTAACTCAGTACACTAAAACAAACAAACAAAAAAACCTTAAAAAAAAGAGAGAAATTGAGTATCATCTGTGAATAGGTTGAATAGCCAATGTTATTGGAGTGATCAATTCTTAGTTTCCCTGCTTACTGTTGACATTTTAGACCTCTCAGTCTCTCATCTTAAACAAAAATTTGTTAGATTTCCCCTCATACATAGAGATTTATGCATATTGCCTTATTTCTAATGGATAGGTATCACTAGGTATTTGAGGGAAACCTGAAATAGGAAAGGGAAAAACTGTGAATTAAGATGGAAAAGTGCCCTCTGATAAAACATATCAAGGAGAACTTACAAAAGCATAAGCAAAACTCCCACTGGTGATAACTAGTATTGATAATAGGAAGTGCTTCCATTAAACAAGCATCAGATGTAATGTAGAGAGACAGCCAGAATAGAAAGGAACTTTTTAAGATTGGAATTACTGCCAATAAAAATTTATTAGGAGGGTTCAAAGAAGAAGCCAAAGAAATTTCACAAAATATAACCTAAGAGGGAAGTGACGTGGAATTTGTGAGGAAAAAGGTAAATAGGTAAGAAGGCAGAGGAACTGTTCCAGGAGTTCACCAGGCTAGTAAGAATTCTAGAGAAACCAAACAGGAAAATAATAGAGAACCCCTTAGAAGAACCCAGCAGAAATAAATGGGGGCAAAAAAAAAGGATTAACATTTAAACTATTTAAATGAAATTTCAAAAGAGAAAGACTGGAATGTGTTAAAATTCCCAACTCTTACCTGGGTAGATTCTGTGGTTTATTGTTGATGTAGTAGGAAATAGGTCATATTCCTTAGACCAGTTGTATAGCTGTTGGGTAGACAAGGAAGGGTGAAAAGCTAAATGCTCTACTCTGAAAGCAGGAAATTGGTAAGTAGTATTTGAAACATATCAAAAAATAAATTGGGATGTGAGGTGAAACAAAGAGATTTCTTCTAGGAGAGTAGATTAAGAGATAACCTCTCTTCAGAACCTCTGGGCTGTTCTGTACTTCTTTGTAACCATGTGCATACTAAGTGACTGCTCTCTGAAAATGCTTAAAGTAATGCTGCTTTTCAAGATCATGATATTAAAACTGGGTCTTTGCTGCAAGTGGACTCAGCTGATAGTTGTCAAAACTTGGCCTCTCAGGTGTTATCAGTTAATTTTGACTCAGAGTAAAATCATCATTTCTTAGTAATACACTCAATAATAAAATACAAAAATAATACTGATAAATGACTTTGGCTTATAATTTCCTTTTGTACCCAGAAGTTTAAGAACCAGTGAGTCGATGGAACAGCCATATTATGTGATGTGAGAATAAGCATAAAGGTTCTAACAGACTTATGGAGGATAATGTGATGAAAATCATTTGATCTCTGGGTCTGTCTTGTGTAAAAATTTTTTCTTTTTAAAAAAAATTTTTTTGAGTGCACACACATATACACACACACACACACACACACACGTAAATATTGCATCTTCGTTTATCCCAATGTTCTCCCATCACCTTATCATCTGTGCACCTTCTTTATCTCTTGTGCCCTCCCCTGATTTTACTCTCCTCCCTCTCTCTTGCTGTGTGCTTCAGTTCAGTTGGCAGTTTTAAATTTTTCTTGTCTGTTTATTTTCTCTAAATCCCTCATTTAAGTGAGACCATCCCATATTTCTCTTTTTTCTTTCTGGCTAATTTCTGCTAAGATGATTCCTTTCAGCTCCATCCATGTTGCTGCAAATGACATGTTTGTCTTCTTTGATTTGATGCATACTATTCCATTGTGTAAATACACCATATCTTTTTCAGCCATTTATTAGTTTGGGGCATTTGGGTTGTTTCCATATCTTGGGCAATTATAAATAGTGCTACAATAAACATGGGAGAAAAAGATGTAATTTTTTATTAGTGATTTTGTATCCTTTGAGTAGATTCCCAGTAGTGGGATTGCTGGGTCAAATGATAGTTCCACTTTCAGTTGTTTGAGGATTCTCCACACAGCCTTCTATATTGGCTGGACCAGTTTGCACTCCCACCAGCAGTGTAAGAGTGTCCCTTTTTCTCCACATTCGCACTAACACTTGTCCGTTTTTTTTTTTTTTTTATATGGGTCATTTCTTACTGGTGTAAGATGGTATCTCAATGTAGTTTTAGTTAGCATTTTTCTGATTATTAGTGATGTGGAGCATTCTTTCTTATGCCTATTGACCATTTGTATTTCCTCATTGAAGAGGTCATTTGTATTTCCTCATTGGAGAAGTGTCTTTTTAGCTCTTCTACCCATTTTTTAACTGGGCCTTTTGCTTTGTTTGTGCTAAGTTGTGTGAGTTCTTTGTGGATCGTTGTTTATCAGACCCTTATCACTAGTATGGAGGGCAAAAGTTTTCTCCCAGTTGGTTGGGTTTTGTTTTGTTTTGTTTATTGTCTCTAGCTGTACAGAAGCTTTTTAGTTTGAAGTAGTCCCATCTGTTTATTTTTCCTTCATTTCTTTGCCAGCTGTAGATGTTTCTAGAAATGGATTTCTGAAGTGTAATTCTTGGAGGGTTTGACCCAGGTTTTCCTCTACGTATTTTATGGTTTCAGGTCTTATAGCCAAGTATTTTATCCATTTTGAGTTGCTTTTATACAAGGTGTAAGGGAGTTGTCCTGGTCCATTTTTTGCATGTCTTGACCCAGACCATTTATTGAAGAGACTGTCCTTGTTCCAATGTGTGTTTTTTTGCCCCTTTGTCTAAGATTAGTTGCCCATACATGTGTGGTTTTCTTTCTGGCCATTCAGTTCTGTTCCATTGGTCTGATTGTCTGGTTTTTTACCAGTACCATTCTGTTTTAATTATTATAGCTTTGTAGTATAATTTGAAGTCTGGGATTGTAATACCTCCATTCTCTCTTTTTTTGGTCAGGAGGATTTTTGATATTTGAAGTCTTTTGTTATTCCAGATGAATTACAGTAATATTTGTTCTATCTCTTTAAAAAGTGTCACTGGGATTTTTATTGGAATTGTGTTGAATCTGTAGATTGCTTTTGGCAGAATAGCCATTTTTGATAATGTTAATTCTTCTCATTCATGAGCAGGAATTGTTTTTCCATGTTTTTAATATCTTCTATTTCTTTTAAGAATGTTTTGCAGTTTTCTTTGTATAGATTCTTCACTTCTTGTTAGGTTTATTCCCAGGTATTTAATTTTCAGTGGTGCAATAGTGAATGGAGTTTTTTAATTTCTTTTTCTTCTGAGTTTTTGCATATAGAAAGGCTTCTTCCTTTTTTTGAGACTAGGTCTCGCTATTTGCCCGTGGAACTGCAGGCTCTCATTGCTCGGGGGTACCACAGACTCAAGCAATCCCCAGCCTCAGCTTCCCAGGTAGCTGGGATTACAGGCGCGCACCACCACGCCCAGCTATTCTTTTTTGGAACTAGGTCTTGCTACAGGCCCCAGGCAGGGCTTGAACCGCGGTCCCTAGCCCTGGCCGCTTCATAGGCTGAAGCTTGCAGTTGGCTCTGATTTCTGTGTATTGATTTTTGTATCCAGCTACCTTACTGTTCTATCAATTCAATTAGTTTTCCTGTGGATTTTTTATTGTTTTCAACATAGAGTATCATGTCATCTGCATATAGTGATAGTTTCATTTCTTCTTTACCTACATATATTCTTTTTATGTCGTTCTCTTGCCTTATCACCCTGTTAGAACGTCTAGTGCTATGTTGAAAAGCAATGGTGAGAGTGGGCATCCTTGTCTGGTTCCAGATCTCAATTGAAGTGATTTCAGTTTTCTCCCTTTAAGGATGATATTTGCTGTGTATTTATCATAAATGGCTTTTATTATGTTGAGATGTTCCTTTTATCCCTATTTTTTCAAGAGTTTTTCTGCATCTATTGATAAGCTCGTATGATTTTTGTTTTCTCTTTGATAATGTGATGGATTATATTGATTGATTTTCAGATGTTGAACCATCTCTCTGCCCATGGGATGAATTCCACTTGCTCATGGTGAATAATCTTTTTTATGCACTGTTGGATTTGGTTTGCCAGGATTTTTTTTTAGAATTTTTGCATCTGTGTTCATTAGGGAGATTGGTCTCTATGGTTTTATTTCTCTGTGCTATCTTTGTTTGATTTTGGTATTAGTGTAATGTTTGCTTCATATGGATTTGGTAAATTTTCTTTCTGTATTTTTGGAAGACTTTTAGTAATATAGGTGTTATTTAAGTTCTCTATTTCTTTGTTAAATTTTGCATGGCTGTATCTTTCAAGGAATTTGTCCATCTCATCTAGGTTGTTGTATTTGTTTGCATATAGATGTTCATAGTAATCTTTAATTATCTTTTGGATGTCTGCTGTGTCTGTTGTAATTTTTCCTTTTTCATTTACAATTCTGTTTGTGTTTTCTCCTTTCTTTTCTTTGTGAGCCTTGCTAGGGGTTTATCAATTTTATTTTTTCAAAGAACCAGCTTTTGGTTTTGTTTATCTTCTCAGTGGTCTTTTTGGTTTCTGTTTCACTTATTTCTGCTTTTATTTTTCTTATTTCCTGTCTTCTGGGTTTTGGATTTTTTTGTTCCTGTTCCTCTTTTTCTAATTCCTCAAGCTGTGAGATTAGATTATTTCTTTGAGTTGTTTCAATCCTTTTGACTTGGGCCTGTATTGCAATGAATTTTCCTCTTAATACTGCTTTTGCTGAGTCCCATACGTTTTGGAATATCGTGTTATCTTTGTCATTTTTCTCCACGTATGTGTTAATTTCTTTGATTTCCTCCGTTACCCAGTCATCTTCCAGTAGTCTGTTGTTTAGTCTCCATGTAGTATATACCCTCTCCATATTTTCTTTTTATTGTTGATTTCTAGTTGTATTCAAGTTTGCCTTGTGGCCTAATATGTGGTCGATGTTAGAGAATGATCCATGTATATTTGAAAAGAAAGTGTATTTTCCTTGGGCGTGCAGTGTCGTATATATATATATATATATATATATATATATATATATATATATATGTTATGTCCATTTGGTCTAGGTCTTCCTTTGTGTAGTTTGTTTTGTTGATCTGTCTTCTGGTGAGAGTGGAGTTTTAAAGTCCCCTACTATATACGTATTTTCATCAATGTTTGCTTTCATTCCTGTTAGCAGTTGTCTTATGAATTTTAGCACTCCCTTGTTTGGTGAATAGATGTTGATGATTGTGATGTCTTTCTGGTGAATTAACCCTTTCATCATTATGTAAATGATGGGCCTTCCTTGTCCTTTGTCACTTTTCTTAATTGGAAGTTTACTTTATCTGTTATATTTCTATAACAGATATATGATAATGATTGAAGGATTGTTTTCTAGCCCTTTACTTTTAATCTGTGCTAATCTTTGGGTTTGTGTTTCCTGGAGGCAGCAGAATGTTGGTTTTTGTTTTTTGTTTTTTTTTTTTGTTTGTTTGTTTTTTTTGATTGAGTCTGCTACTCTGTGTCTTTTTAATTGATGAGTTTAAACCTTTAACATTAAGAGTGATTATTGATACTTGGGAGTCTGTGGTTGGTGTTTCAGTGGTCATATTTGAGTTCTATTTACTTGGGTTTTTTTTTTTCCCCTGTTTATTCTTCTTTTGGTTTTGGTCTTAAGACTTCTCATAGTAATTCCTGAAGTGGGGTAAGTTTAATTGTAGTGAATTTCTGTAGACTTTGTCTATAAAGGTTCTTACTTTCTATAATAGAGGAAGGAGCTCTGGGCAGGGTAGAGTATTCTTTGCTGGCATTTACTTTTTTGGAGTTTCTTGAATATGTGACTCCAGTCTCTTCTTGCCTACAGTGTTTCTTCTGAGAAGTCTGAGGTCAGTCTGACAGGTTTTCCTTTATATGTTATATGTTTCCTTTCTCTGGTCAGTTTCATTATTTTTTTCCTTATCTTGGACTCTTGGAAATTTTGCAATTATGTGTCTTGCTGTGTTTTTCCTTTCATTAAAGTAGTTTGGAGTTCTTTAGTTTCCTGTATATCTATTTTCATTTTTCTCTTCAGGTTAGGGAAATTCTCCTCCATAATTTTTTTTAACTAGAATTTCAGTCCCATTGAGTCTGTTTTCCTTCTGGGATCCCAATTACTCTTAGGTTTCCTTTCTTTAAGGAGTCTAAAAGATCTCTGAGTTCCCCTTCAGTTGTCTTTATTTGTACTTCTCTTTCCTTTTCTTTGTTGGAACTTTTAATTTCAGTGTCTTCGAGATTACTGATCCATTCTTCTATTTCTTCTAATCTATTCTCATGGGTTTTTCCTGCATTTTTAATTTCCTATAGTGCTCTTTTTAACTCCTGGGTTTCTAGTTGCCTCTTTCTTAGGGATTCCTTCTCTTCAGTTCAATTTTGTTAGCCCTCTTAATGCATTCATCTTTATGTATTTCTAACTCTTTGTGCACTTTTAGGAATTTGAGATTGAGATCTTTAAATACTTTTGTCATACTGAATTTGAATTTTTTCTCTGGCAGATACAGCATTTCTTCTAAGTCATCATTGTTGTGTTCTGGGTAGTCTTCTTCATCTGTGATTTAGATCCCAGAGGACATGCTTGAACATTTGCAGTTTTTCTTTTTCCTGTAGTTTGTTTTTGGATTTGATCAATACAGCAGGCCACTTTGGCATTTGTATTGGTTGGCATGATCACTAGAGTACTGTGCAAGGTTGTGATTACCTCTGTCTTTTGCTGGTGTTGCTGAAGTGGTTAGCTTCGTAGCTTTCCATTTCTGATTCTCGCACTCCCTTTGTAGTATTCCTCAAGGAATGTGTTTTGATAGGTAGCAGTCTGAAGTTTTTATTTTATTTATTGTTACCTGTCCCCTTTTTGCAGCTCTGTGTTCTCATTCCTATGTTGTGATTTTTGTTGGGATCTTTATCAGCTCTGGCGTCCCAGTAGGACGCCCGACCTCCTTTTTCTGAGTGGATCTCACAGGTGAAGTTGGTGACAGGTGGGAGAGGCATCTAGCAGAAGCCTTTCTGACCTTTTCCCTGGGAGGGAATGGGGCTAAGTCCAATGTGCAGCTGGGTGGGGTGAGGATGAGAAACCCTTCAACCTTTTACCTTGGGAGGGAGTAGGGCTAAGTCTGAACTGCAGCTAGGGCGGGGCAGCAAGGATGAAATTGCCAGTGTCTCAGAGCAGGACTCCCGAGCTCCTTCCTCTGCGTGGTCTCACCTGTGAAGTTGTCCTGTCTTGCATAAAAATTTTAAATATCAAGCAATAATCAAATATATTCTCATTGTGAAATACTCAGAACCTTATTAAAAGGCTCTTGAAGAGTTGCTGGTTTTAGAATGTATCTAACTTGGCTGGACATGGTGGCGCATGCCTGTAGGTGGCAGCCTAGGAAGCCATGCCCGGGGCCAGGGATCGTGTTTCAAGTCCCGGTGGGGGCACATAGCGAGACCTAGTCCCAACAAATAGCTGGGTGTGGTGGCGTGTACCTGTAATCCCAGCTACCTGGGAAGCTGAGGCTGGGGATTGTCTGAGCCTGTGGTTCCATGGGACCTAGTCTCAAAAAAAAAAAAAAAAATTAGAATGTATCTAACTTATTGAACCTTTGATTTATTGTTCCTACAGAGAACGTCAGGATACAGATGGACAAATGAAAGAGCTCCAAGATCAGCTTGAAGCTGAGCAGTATTTCTCGGTAATTTCCAAACACCTTAATTTGAAAACTGTTATAGGATATTTTTTTCTCATTCTTGCTACAGAACAAGGAGATTGACTCTTGTTTTTAGAATAGTCTTAGATCACCAGCCACTGTTTTAGATGGGATGTATTACACCATTCAACTCCTACAAAAAGGGCAACTAGGCTAGACTAAAGATAGTGAAATTTCTTTTTATCACTAGAGATATAGTTCTAAGTACCTGTGCTGTCCTCTCTAAAGTTTATTAAAAGCATTGCTTAAAAAAAAATTGCTAATTGAGGAAGAATTTATTTCCATAATGAAAGCAATAAAATTGGTATTTTAAGTTTGCACTTTTTTGACGTAAGATGGAGAAATTCACTTCTCTTTCAATGTTGTAACCTTTTCTTATCTAAATTATTAATGACTTTCCTCTTTATTCATCCTAAGAAATCTCTGTTGAAAATCATGCTTTTAGGTTATTAGTTGATCTATTAGTTACCAGAAAATAAAAAAAACTCATATTAATTCTCTTAGGGCTTCAGCATTGCTCATTGTTATGAATATATTTATATATATTCAGCGTGATTATGTCTGTGTAGATTTTGGATATAGAAATGATCTAACAATGATGGCAGTAATGATGAATGTTTGTTATATTTTGGTCTTTAGACTCTATATAAAACACAGGTTAGGGAACTTAAAGAAGAATGTGAAGAAAAAACTAAACTTTGTAAGGAATTACAGCAGAAGAAACAGGAATTACAGGATGAAAGGTATGTACCAGATCCTTGTCTCTTTGAATCATAGCCATATACTTTGCTTCTAGGACAGTGTCTGATTTAAAGTAAAAAAAAAATGTGGATGAAGTGAATTAGACAAAGGTCTTTGATTTCATAGAAAAAAAATTGTACCTTAAATTAACCTATCTTTAAATGTAGGGACTCCTTGGCTGCTCAGCTAGAGATCACCTTGACCAAAGCTGATTCTGAACAACTGGCACGTTCAATTGCTGAAGAACAGTATTCTGACTTGGAAAAAGAGAAGATCATGAAAGAGTTAGAGATTAAAGAGATGATGGCTAGACACAAACAGGAGCTGACTGAGAAAGATGCTACCGTTGCATCTGTGAGTAAAAGTCCTGGTTCCTTAGTGATTATGGTTAAATTACTGCACTGTAATTCTCCATAGATGCACTAGCAGGGTAACATAGCTTTAAGTGAAAAATTGTAGGTTCTGGCTAAGGCTTTTTGATCTACCTAACATCAACTTTTCATTGTAGAGCCTTCAAAGTACTACTTCCAATAACTACTGCTTGGTCAATTCAAAGTTAAAGAATAAAGTGAAAGGGCAATACCAAAAAGTAGAAAACAAAAGCAAGCATTTTTTTCTTGTTAAACTAAGCTTAGTTCAAAAGAGTTTTGAAGTTCCCATTAAGACAGTCGTATGCGGGTTGCAAGAAATTGCAGTAAAATTCTATTTTTTAAATAAATCTTGATAACTCATTGTTCACGCTATCAGTTATCCAGATTCATTAAAATGTTCTAGTAACTTCAAAGTATGGTATTAGAACAGAGTTACTTAATCATATGCAGTGAAAATGAATGGCAAGACCATAAGGGGACTCCTGCACATTCACTTGATGGGCAGACATAGTATTTGATGGAAGTGGCAATATACAAATCAATATAAAATGGTACAGAGTAGTAAATGATTAGGAATAACTTTGTTTTTATATAGGAAATGATAAAATTAGGTTCTTATCTTAAACCAGATATAAAAGTAAATTCTTAAGTAAAATCCTGAGGACCTAAATAAGAAAAATAAAAATTTAGAATAATTAGACTAGATTCTGAGCTATTTGTGTTTATTAAAGAAGGGGCTAATATCCAGAATATATATCCTGTAATTCAATAAGAAGAATATTAAGTAACTTAGAGGAAAATTGGCTGAAAGAGAAAAACCTAAAAATATAACCAAATGCTTATCCTTACAACTCTTTAGGAAAAGACTAACTGAAATACGGTTTCATACCCATCACACTGGCAAAAATTCAGTATCTGACTTTTTTTTCAGTGTCTAAAGACTGTCTGGAAAATGATGTTCTACTGTGGAGAGTATAGTTTTAGTATGTCATAATATAGTGAATAGTACGACAATTTCCAGTAGACTTTAAATATTCATATAATCCAAAGGAAGTCCACATTAAGAAAAATATGCAAGAGAAATTAAGGCACTGTACTTAAAGCATAAATGTTTGTATTAACAACAATGTAAATGTCATCAATAGATGACTAGGTATATGTAACATGGTAGAAGCTGGTATCACTACATCAATTAAAATGAATTAATTAGACATTTATGTTATATACATATAAGCAGTTATTATAATGTCAAGGGAAAGCACTTGGAGAAAGATAAACACAGTATGATACTATTTGTGGACACTTAAAATCACATAAAACCACATTGGTTATTTCAAGGTATATGTACAAAAATATATAATTGTGGAAAAACAAACATAATAAATTCATAATGAAGTTTCTTTCAGAAAGGAAGATTAGGAATAGGGTAGTTGAGAATACAGAGTTTACTTTGTATGTTACACCAGTATTCCAAAAGAATTACTGCAGTTTTAAAATGTGTTTATTCTATATATGTTTTGATGAAATGCAGAACTTTATGATAACATTTGCATTTATTGTTTATTAAACATTTTCCTTGTTTAATACACTAAAGATTTTTGGGGAAAGGGCAGTATTTTTACTTTCTGGAGTGCATGTGAAGTCTGTTAGTAAGATTCTCATCAGGGATGCAGTTTGGCAAGTCATTTAAAGGCAAGAGTTTAAAAATGGATATATTTAGAAAGCTGTAGTTTTAGCAACATTCTAGGATATTTTTGTTTTTAGTTAATTGCTTTATAATTTAAGTATTATAACTAGGGATATGATTTTGTTTTTCCTTTCATTTGTTAGCTTGAAGAAACTAATAGAACACTAACCAGTGATGTTGCCAATCTTGCAAATGAGAAAGAAGAATTAAATAACAAACTAAAAGATGCCCAAGAACGTATGTATTAAAAACAAGTACAACTTATTTTTGATATACCTAATGTTTGTGACTGTAGTTAACGATATAATTTTTGAATTTTATGTATTTCAGAACTATCAAGGTTGAAAGATGAAGAGATAAGTGCAACAGCTATTAAAGCACAGTTTGAGAAGCAACTGTTAACAGAGAGAACACTCAAAACTCAAGTATGTATAATAGACAAAGTATGATTTGGAGTTTTTTTAGTATTTCTCTTTAACATGTTACTTCTGGCATTAATAGTAAGTGGTACCAGTTATTGGTGTGTCAGTATTTGTGAATACTGAGTTTTGGTAGATTGAGAGCCAATAGATTGGATTAACAGTGCCCATTTCAGTATTCACTAAAGTGTTTCTTAATCTTTCCATAAAGCATCACATTCTTTTTTTTTCAAAAAAACAAATTATAATCTAAAGTTTTTTGGCTTTTAAGAAGCTGTAGCAAGTCACCATTTGTTGACAGCCTGAAAAGGGTTAGTTTGAAGAGGTACCTGTGACTGTGAACCATTGTTCTGCAAGCTCTGGTGACTGTGTGCCCAACAGAATGCTTTTGTGTCCCAGATGCTCTTTTCTCTTGTTGAATTCTTGTATTTTATTAATGTGAATCTAATTCAATATTCTTTTTCCAGCACAAAAGAAGATCTGCCTAGTAAAACATCTCTAAAAACACTCAGTGGTAGAAAGTGACATCAGATCTAGCCTATAGACATTTTATGAGAAAACTTGAGAGGGAAAAATTAAGAATGTAAGTTAAAGAAGGATAACTAGTAATGAAGGAAGCATATTTACTTAATTATAAAAGTTTTTGCTGAGCCGGGTATGGTGGCTCGTGCCTGTAAGCTTCATCCTATGAAGCGACTGGGGCTAGGGATCATGGTTCGAGTTCCGCTAGAGGCAACACAGCGAGACCTAGTCCCAAAAAATAGCTGGGCGTGGTGGCGCATGCCTGTAATCCCAGCTACCTGGGAAGCTGAGACTGGGGATTGCTTGAGTCTGTGGTACCCTGGGCAATGCAAGCCTGCGGTTCCATGGGCAAAAATAGTGAGACCTAGTCTCAAAAAAGAAAAAGAAAGCCGGGCACGGTGGCTCGTGCTTGTAAGCTTCAGCCTATGAAGCGGCCGGGGCTAGGGATCGCGGTTCGAGTCCCCCCTGGGGCCCATAGCGAGACCTAGTTCCACAAAATAGCTGGGCGTGGTGGTGCGCGCTTGTAATCCCAGCTACCTGGGAAGCTGAGGCTGGGGATTGCTTGAGTCTGGTACCCCAGGCAACAAGAGCCTGCAGTTCCACGGGCAAAAATAGCAAGACCTAGTCTTAAAAAAAAAAAAAAAAGAAAAAGAAATTTTTGCTTTGTGATTCTATGTATATGGAAGAATAATATTAGTGTGTGTATATCTTGCCTTTGGTATTGAGAAACCATCAATAGCATTTATTTACGTACTTATTTTTATGTTTTTAAGGCTGTGAATAAGTTGGCTGAGATCATGAATCGCAAAGAACCTGTCAAGCGTGGTAGTGACACAGATGTGCGGAGAAAAGAGAAGGAGAATAGAAAGCTGCATATGGAGCTTAAGTCTGAACGTGAAAAATT
The DNA here is from genome assembly GCA_004024945.1 of Uropsilus gracilis. Taxonomy (NCBI): domain Eukaryota; kingdom Metazoa; phylum Chordata; class Mammalia; order Eulipotyphla; family Talpidae; genus Uropsilus; species Uropsilus gracilis. Next base: position 51,728 of record PVHY01006163.1, read on the forward strand.
CACCCAGCAGATGATCAAGTATCAGAAGGAGCTGAATGAAATGCAGGCTGTAAGAATACTTTTTGAACTCTTTTTAGGAAATAGAATTTTTTTTGTCTGTATATTTTAGAACATTTGGTTGTAGAATATTTCTATTATGTAGTAATTATATTACTGCTTAAGAAGCAAAATGATGAGCTCTGTGGCATCCCATTAACTTACTGTAATTTCATTTCTGGTAGCAAATAGCTGAAGAAAGCCAGATCCGAATTGAACTGCAAATGACGCTGGACAGCAAGGACAGCGACATCGAGCAGCTACGCTCGCAGCTGCAGGCCTTGCGCGTGGGCATGGACAGCACCAGTATTGGCAGTGCTTCTGGGGACGCTGAGGCCGACGATGGGTTTCCAGGTACTGTCTTTGCCCTTCTGCTTATTAAAAATCTTTAAATATAAGTAAGTTGGTTGACTGTTTTAAGTCTTGTAATCAACTTTGCTCTTGAGGAGAAAATGTCATGTTGAGAATTTGCTCCTTGGAGGAGGCTTCAAATGATAGTTTAAACTTAACTTTACTGATCTTCGACAAAATTTTCCATTTAAAAATGCAAAAGAAAATTCAGTGTATATTTAAATAAACTCTGTATTGTAGGTAATTCTCTTTATAAGTTTTTGTTTTATTTCTTTTAACTTCTTTCTACATTCTTACTTCCTTTTATGTTGGGTGTCTAGTTCATATCACTCAGTCACACACTATGGAATCTATGTCATTCACCTACCAACGTTCCTCTACTTCTCTCAGTATTGCTACTAAGTCTTCCAGTTCTCATATGCTTGACTCTGATTCTGACTCAGAAGAAGAATTCTTGCCTTACTTACCCATTTCATCGGAATCTAATGGTACAGGTGATATCCTGAAAATCTTTCAACTTTGGGGTTTTTCCCACTGCCTTTAATTTTAGTCCTTTTGGAGAACTTTTGTAAGATTAACTAATATTCACTAACTCTAGTATGTGGCTCTTGTCTCAGAAGAGACTACTGCATGAACTATTTCTTAAGATATTTATGCATAGCATTGCTATTAAAATTGATAGATTTTGTTAACTTAGGGAGAAATGGAGTAGTATACTTTATATAAAGAGTACATGCGGTTTCATTGCCTGTTTCATCCATTTTCAATTAAAAAGAAATTATTTCTGATGTTTCACATAAATACCAGAGTGGTAAAAGCTCTTAGACTGTTATAGAGGTTGTGTTTAAGTCTTCGCTAAGTGATTGCTTCCCTGGCCAGGACTCTGCTAGGTGTGAAAAGAGAGGACAATTCAGTTTTACCACCTTGCCCTAAAAGGAATTACAGTTTAAATGAAGAAGCCAGTTAGAAAACACATAAAAGTATTATGCTTAGTAAGTATAAAAAAACAAAAGCCACAGGAAGTTAGCATGTGAGCAGTTGAGTAAGGTAAAATTTAGTTCTTGCTAGTTGATTTCGAGGGAAAATAGCAGTGTTTTCTTTGTTTTCATGTTTCTCAGGTATATATCAAAATATTATATAAATTATAAAGTGATTATATTGAAGTTGTTTTAGATCTTGGCAATAATATTATTCACTTTTATCTATAATGCTATAAGTCATTTGATTTTGTTCTGGGCTATTGTCAGTGGCAGTGTTTTTTCATAATGATAGACAGGACATATATGTCGTGGAGTTGTTGTCAGCAGCCTGTCATGGAAGGTTGTCAGTCTGAGGGAGAATGTAGGCAAGGATTCAGAGACATGTCCCTGTGTGACACTTTTGTTGAGTTATGAAAATTAAAGAAAATTTGTGTGAAGACTCCCCATAGGTCAGATGCATAGTAGATGTTAAATAAGTGATTATTACTTTTATTTTAGAATAACCTCCAAAAGTGCTTACTTCTCCACTTAATTTTTTTAAAGATACTGATCAAATGCCATTAAAACAAATTCTAAAGATCTAGTCAGTCTTTTGTTGAACTAGTATCTGGTATTTTATTGATAATGATATTTTGGAGTTAAAATCCTTTCATTTTATTGCTACTCATTGGCCAAATTTGATTTGTAACTTAGATAATTTTGCTTCATTTTCATGTAGTCATTCTAAAAGTCAGTTTTCTCTGAACATATTCATTTAAATGAAGATGTGTGTTATGTTGTTATGTTGTTAAGTCTTTTTCCAAAGGAGGAAAAAAGGATTCATATGCAAGTGTATCAGAGGAATAGAGAACTACTACATTTTTTTCATAACTTTCCAGCTGACTTTTGCAAGTGCATGAATTTAATCAGTAAAGTATTTCCTTTATGAAACTATAAATCCAATATGGTATAGCCTAGATTTAGTTTTGTGTTGCATAGCTTGCTTATACTGATCCTGCATTATTACTATATTTAGATAATGTACAGTGATATATTCTGAAGGACATATTTGATTTGTGACTTTTCTATTAAAATTTTTATTAAATCTCTTATTTTCTTAGGAGAATTGTTAAAGTTATCCTCATATCTTGTGCTTATTTATAGAATCAAGACTAGAAGGATGGCTTTCATTGCCTGTAAGAAATAACACCAAGAAATTTGGATGGGTCAAAAAGGTAACTGGTACTACTGAATATGGTTCTTCTTTGTTTGCTTTTGGTTTAGCTATAGTCACTTTATTCTTATGGTTGTAAAATATATTTAGAACTTTTAAATATAAAACTTGATATGATTTTATGTATCTATATAAGACCTTTTTCATCATTAACAAAGTAGTAAAATTTTCAGTGTTAGTAAAAAAGAAGCTTGTTAACACTGATGCTTTTGCTCTTTCGTTGGAAAAACAACTCTGGATTTGGCAGAAAGATCCATATATTTCTGTCCCTCTGTTACTCTTGACTGTTGATGTTGTTCATTTTGAATAAGCCTCTTCGTATATTCAGGCTGCTCCAACAAAATACTACAGAATAGGTAGCTTGTGAACAACAGATACTTATTTCTCCAAGTTCTGGAGACTGAAAGTTTAAGATGAATATCCGCATGTTGGGGTTCTGGCTGCAGGCCCTCTTCTGCAGACTTCTCAGTGCCCGTTAGTTGGGAGCCTGTGCTATGAGGGCATGAACCTTTCAGTGAGGGCGCTGCTCTCATGACCCAGTCACCTCCAGTCCGTCCATGAAGTTGGGGGAAACACAACCCCTCAATCCATAGCATTAAGATTTCCTGCATATGCTGTTGTGCCTTGAGTCTAAAAAAATCAGCCCAAACAACATTTTGCTTCATCTCCTCTCCAATTTGCTTATTTAAAATATATGTAAAGTTTATTGTTATTTTAAGGAATACTTTTCTGATTAGAGCTATATTATAAACACTTTGGCTCTCTAGGTTGGGTCTTTTACATGATTTTTACTGGTAGTACAGAACTATTTTCAGAGAAAATAAATATATATTAACCCTAATCTTTGTTCTCTCCCTCTTTTTAACAGTATGTGATTGTAAGCAGTAAGAAGATTCTTTTTTATGACAGTGAACAAGATAAAGAACAATCTAATCCTTACATGGTTTTAGATATAGAGTAAGTGTTTTTACTGGAACATTTAGAAACTTTTTTTTAAAGTATAAGAACATAACTGTGACCTTATTAAGTTAATATTGTTTATTACTTGTATAGTACATGTATATACTTGTGTAGGTTAGCTCCTATTTAGTATATTTTCTTATATTTACTTAAAGATGAAAGTCTAGGATAAAAATCAGCTAAAACATCTGTCTTTCGTGGGTCTTTAAAACTAATGTTTTTGAAACTAGAAGTTTCTGACTTACTACATAATCAAAATCTCAAGGAATGGTTGAGTTATTAAAGTAAGAGACTCTTCTGACATAGGTCAAAGTAGTTGATTTAAACTTTCTATGTGAGTGTTGAATAACTAATGTACTTTGTTCCTTTATTAATAATTTATTCCTTTATTGAAAATCTTTCACAGCAAGTTGTTTCATGTCCGACCAGTTACACAGACAGATGTATATAGAGCAGATGTTAGAGAAATTCCAAGGATATTCCAGGTAATGGTTTTTATTTTGTGGCTGGTTGATTATGTTTTGTTTTTTCACCACTAGGTTCTCAGTTAAAGAAAAATCAAATCTTGTTATTTTGGGGCTTTAGATTGCATTTAATTTGTCTCATTTAAAGATGGTTGTCTTTGTGACTTTCGTGATTGTTATGTTTGAAAATACGTCTTTGTTCCTTCCTCTATTTTACTACTTGTTGAAGTATAGATTAAGGCCCCTCTCTGGCCTTAGCGATCCTTTTATTCAAGGCTATGGTATTTTTTAAGCATGCGCTTTCTCCTTGATTTTTGTTGTTGTTGTTGTTGTTTTTGCTTATCTTTCTAGAAAGTTAAAAATTGTGAAGTTTCGTATCCTGTAACCCTTCCAATTTAAAGTGAAAACAGTTTCTTCCATTTAAACAGTTTCTTCCATTTCTTCCATACTACTTCCATTTAAAAATTAGTCAAAACAACAGTTAATTACTGAGTTCCTTCCATGTGAAATTCATTGTGCTTGGTTTCTGGCAGGAGGTGTCCCACAAGAGGGTGGGCAGCTTGTTTTCTGAATGTTTGCAATGCTTGTTTGGAGCATGTTGCACATCTTTTCCTCTCTTCCTCAGCTGTCCAAATAGAAATCTCCACTAAAGAGGTTTTTACAGTTCTCACCCACTTGTCTGCGTTTTTGAGACTCATATGAGTTCATTTTATTGCCACAACTCTTTGGGTGAGTGCAGGAAATGTGAACCAGTCGCTATCTAAAGATTTATTTCACATAAGCTCTTTACTAGTGTTAAACCGCCACAAACACAGACTCTTAGAGAAGTAGGCAATCAGGAGAATTTTATTAAAAGACTCAGCTGAGGCCAGGCATGATGGTGCATGCCTGTAAGTGGCAGCCTAGGAAGCCGTGGCCAGGGCCAGGGATCGCTGTTCAAGTCTTGCCAGGGGCACGCGAGACCTAGTTCCAAAAAAATATAGCTGGGCGTGGTGGCGCATGCCTATAATCCCAACTATCTGGAAAGCTGAGGCTGGGGATTGCTTGAGTCTGTGGTACCCCAGGCAATGTGAGCCTGCGGGTCCATGGGCAAAAATAGCGAGACCTAGTCTCAAAAAAAAAAATAAAAAAATAAAAGACTCGGTTGAGGGTACCTGTGTGTCAGAAGGAGAGTTGGACCCATGGCCTTGAACTTCATTGATGCAGGCAATTTATAGGTTTTGTGAAAGCTCAAAATACATTTCCATGTAGAGGCAATTTTTCCTGCATGACCTGGTACAAAATTGGCATAGAATATACAAAATTGGCATAAAATACAATCTGTTACTCTCTGGACAGCTCTTAGAAATAATACCTCCATGGGACTAGGCCTTTTCACCTTGGATGAGTTCTTTTTTTCAGCTGTTTTCTTCCCTCTTAAGGGAAGGGTAGGCAGGTGTGTCCGTTTATTGTCTTGCTTTTAGCTTTCCCACACACACTGCCTGGCCTGAGTCAGCAAATTTAGAAAAAGTTGTGCAGAGACCTAGGTTAGTCTCCTTTGACCTTGAGATGTCTGTATCCCAAGCCAACTTTTAGGCCTAGTGATTAACACTTTAGGTCTCAATCTTGAGGAGGGGGTTTATACTTGTTTTTACGATTAGGTGGAACCTACTTAAGTTTGAATATAAAATACATCTTTCATTCAGTAATTTAGGTTAATTTTATTTTGTTTACACTGTAAGAATTACTGGAAAAAAATATGTATTTAGAAAGCATTCATTGTTCTTTCTGGTAATTATAGATTCTATATGCCAATGAAGGAGAAAGTAAGAAGGAACAAGAATATCCAGTGGAACCAGTGGGAGAAAAATCAAATTATATTTGCCACAAAGGACATGAATTTATCCCTACTCTCTATCATTTCCCAACAAACTGTGAGGCTTGTATGAAGCCATTGTGGCATATGTTCAAACCCCCTCCTGCTCTAGAGTGCCGCCGCTGCCATATTAAGTGTCACAAAGATCACATGGACAAAAAGGAAGAGATTATAGCACCTTGCAAAGGTAAGCAGTAAGACCCTTGCTCTGTCACTATTTATGTTCAGATAATTTTAAGCACATTAATTTTTTCCAAATGTTTCTTTACAGTGTATTATGATATTTCAACGGCAAAGAATCTATTATTATTAGCAAATTCTACAGAAGAGCAGCAGAAGTGGGTTAGTCGGTTGGTGAAAAAGATTCCTAAGAAGCCTCCTGCTCCAGACCCTTTTGCACGGTCATCTCCTCGCACATCCATGAAGATACAGCAGAACCAGTCCATGAGACGACCTAGCCGACCGCTCGCCCCAAACAAACCAAGGTAATTGAGAAGCACATGGAAAAGTAAAATTGAAATACATTGCTACTCATATTCATACTAGAGATTTTCTTAATGACAGTTTTTGTGTGTGTGTTATTTTAATTATGGAATAGCAAATATTTTAGTGTGCTTCTCTCATTCATTGATTTAGGTGAATGTAACAAATTTATTTTCTAAGTTGTATTTACTGACTTTATCCAAAAATGTATAAAGAGCCCTTTTTGCCACAATGCATATAGTCTTAATATTTTGGGATTTTTACAAACACATTGGCTGATTCAGTAGTAGGTGGATGCAGAGGCCTTCAAGTGCCAGGTGCACACACAGTGTTTGATGCGCATCGCACGACTCGGGAGACAGGACAGACATTTTTACGTCTTAATTTATATCTGTTAAGTTAAAAACAATAACATTTCTAATTTAAGGAGCACTGCAGAGCAACTTTTAAAATGTAGATATTAACTAAAGAGTAAAGTGAGTGTTCCTTGTAATTAAGATGAAGCTGGGAATATGGATTAAGTTGAGAGATGATCATTATGTAATACCATAGTAAATATTTTGATGGAGTCATATTCATAGCATTATAGTTATTTAATTTTAAATATCTTAACTTAGAATAGCATTTTCTTGACTTACTTAGCTACTACAGCATTTAAACTATAACTATTCATTGAAACGAATATTAGATATGGTCACCTAAAGTTGACAAGTATACACTTAGATCAGGTATCTTATTTAGGTATCCTTTTTGATCCCTAACTCAGGAACTTTAAGTATATGAATAATGGTGTGTATTGGCTGTATTATCAGAAGTATTATCATTCTACTCACAAACATCTTAGATGAAACTTTTCTTGAAATTGTTTTCTCATGGAAATAATTTAGAATGACAAAAATTTAGAATTGGTGTTTCAACAGTGAAAATGTTGAATTTTTGTATGAGGTATGATAAAATTAAACAAAATCAATGATCTCTATATTATAGTAATTAAGCTGGAAAAAAATCAAAAGAATTGAGAAATACTGAAGGGTATTCCATGTATCATGTACAAATCTCAAATTTAGATTCCTGTTGTTGATATCGTAGGACTCACAGAAATGTTGCTATTTTAATGCCTTCTAAGGTGTTTTTCAGGTTTCAGAGTCCTTACATTATATATTCCGTTCTTTCATTTATTTATTTTGGGGGGACTAGGGCTCGTTATGTTGCCCCAAGCGGGACTCGAACCACAATCCCCAGTTCCGGCCGTAGTTTCCTAGACTGCCGCTTAAAGGCATGTGCCACCTTGCCTGGCCTTTATTCTTTTCTCTCATATAACTTTGTATATATTGTCTCATTTGATATATAGATACTCCTATGGAATGGAATAGGTATTATCTTTTTTTTTTCTGTTAAACTAAGATTCTTAAAGAGCAAATGATATGTTTAGATTAGGACATAAGTTCAGTCCTTTCTTTTGTTATCTGACAAGTTAATGATTTCACTATATATGATAACACAGAATTAGTTTGAGTGGTTTTCAGACCAAATGAGTTAGGTTTTCAGTTACTTAACAGCTTTGATGTTTATTGACTTAAAATTATTTTCCTTGGCACTTTCCCCCCATCTGCTCCCCTCCCAAATCAATAGTATGGTCTATTGAAAGCACATTTACTTTGGTTTTTGTTACTATTGTTTGATTTACTTCTGGCCCATACCTTTGAATATTTTTTGAGACTAGGTCTCGCTATTTTTGCCCATGGAACCGCAGGCTCTCATTGCCCGGGGTACCACGGACTCAAGCCATCCCCAGCCTCAGCTTCCCAGGTAGCTGGGATTACAGGTGCATGCCACCACACCCAGCTATATATATATATATTTTTTTTTTTTGGAACTAGGTCTCGCTACGGGCCCCAGGCGGGATTCGAACCGCAATCCCTAGCCCCAGCCGCTCCATAGGCTGAAGTTTACAAGCACGAGCCACCGTGCCCAGCCTGATTTTTTTTTAATGTATACTTTGCTATAGCAACAGTAAATAATAGGAATTTTTTTCTCTCACAACTCTGTATGTAGATAAAACTAATACCAAAATGAACTTTACAATGTTTAAGGTATTTTGTGGAAATTTATAATCTAATATACTCCGTAATATGCGAAAGGGACCATTTAATTTTACTATATCCCTGAAGTACTATTTTTATTGTTTTTATCATACTTATCTCCATTAAAATCATACCTGTGTCTATCTTATATGAATCTCATTCTGTTTTGTGTGTCCCATTTTCCAATTTAAGAATAATGGAATTGGAGGGTATGCTGAAGAGATAATTGAGGTAGTGGTGAGTCATTAGGAAATGGTGCACTTGTAGCAATTGAAGGAACTGAGAACACTGAGCCATCTGAGGAAATATTTGAAAGGCTGAGAGATCATAAATACAATAAAGATTCAAAGGACTTCTTGAAAGATGTCTTAGAACGAGGACCAAATAGGGAAGCACATTTTAACTCAGCAAAAGAAAACGGTCAGGCAATCAGATTTCCAGAATTGAAAGATGTGTCTTGCTCTGGAATAGCTAGTACTGTCTGACAGAACCGTTAAGCGCTTCTACTGCAACTCCTGTGAGCAGGGAGGTGGTGAGCACACAGCTCCAGAAGGGAGTCAGCCTCCCATGAAGCGGCCTATAACCTTGTATACATTTTTGTTTTCTTACAGACAGATGAGTGGAACTGATAAAGGATCATCCAAGAAAACCTAGGAATAGAATTGCTGGTGTATCTCAGCAGTAATTTGATATCTAGATCTTCATTCATGCTTATTTTATATTAGTCTTACTTAACTCTAGTTGATCTGGGTCTAGTGAGCTAATAATTCATATGAATAAATCTTTGCCTTTGCTTAGCCATCTGACAGACCAGAGGCAGAAGCACAGACTAGGCCCAGATAGTGCAACTGACCAGCTGCAGAGCCAGAGTTTGGGTGCAGGTAGTTTGCCTGCAGCCCCTTTATCTTGCTGCCTCACAGCAGGATGAATGGAAAACTGAATTACTCAACTATTTATTTAATGTGTAGAAATGCTACCCCAGAGAAATATTTTCTTAGTTAATTTAATTGCAATTAAAATACTATGGTGGAAAGCTAGAAATTCATGAATAAGATCTTGACTTTTGATGACAGATTCTTTGTCCTATTGCAAGACACAAAATATTGGTCTTTATTGAGAGCTTTGACTATTTTTCTTTTAAAAATCTTTTTTAAAAAATTCAGTATTTAAATCATATAGAAAGTATCAAACAAATGCTTATTTATCCAGTCTTAAAAAACAAAGCATTGCCAATCCTGTCAAAACTTAAGGTTATAGGAACTGTTATATCATTATCCTAGCTTTGTTCTTTCTGTTTGTAGGTATTAGGAAGTTATTTAAGAAAAAAAATAAAGTTATGTACACTTTAAAATGTAAAAAAAAAAAAATCCTTAAAGTAGAATAGTTGAATATCTAATTTTGAACTGGAGAATTTTCTAAGACTAAAAGCAAACAAATTAAAGCCTTGTGATTTTAAAAACGTCATATATTTGTGATATATGTATAAGACAGATAGGCTAGTATGTTTATATATAGATCATAAATAGATTTTATAAATCATAAAGAAGCAGAAGTTTGCCTTTTCCCAATATAAAAAAGTTTTAAGGACATGTTATAGTCATCACCAAACATATTCTTAAATACAAAACATGACTGACCTGATTATAAGCAAAGAAAATGATACTAAAGCTATAATAACCATTTTCACTGCCAGACTGGTAAAGATTAAAAAGCTTGGTATTGGTGAAGTGTAAAGTGGGCGCCCTGTACATACCTCGTGGGATGCATTTCTGAAACTGTCGTTGGCAGTGTTTTGCAGGCCAGAAGTGTTACAGCCATCAGTAACTGGAGGAGACGGGTGAACAGCTATTATAGTATTGTGTGTAAAATGTTGTTTGGAATAGAGACATGAACATGTGTTATAGGTGAACAAAGGAAAGTATGGAGAATTCTGCTTGGAGACATCAAGAGGTTTCCAGAAAATGAAGGTCAGCGGTTCCCCCAGGCAAAGAAATCAGGGGAAAGACAATTGTGACCAAAAGTTTTGTGCAGAGTTTACTGTTACCAGAAATATGTAGGTGTTTGTAATACCATAGTGTGTGAGGATGAGGAGAGGGCATGACAGGGCGCAGTAGTCAGAAGTTGCTGCTGGAGAAAAGGCTTTGAGCCATATTTAAAAAGACTGTCTACTGTGCCAAGGAGTTTGGGTTTTGATCTACACGTAGATGTCTTTTAACAAGAGGTTGGTATGTTTAGATTTAATGAGATCCTGAATTAAACTACTGACAGTGAAAATAGGTAGTTCATTATAAATTTCTTAAGAATTCTTGATATGTTAAGAATTAAGTGACTGATTGGAAGGGCCTTAAGGGAGAGATTTTAAGAGAAGTTTGGTCATGCATTGCTCTAATAGCTTAGCAATTAGACTTTGAAATTTCAAGATTGTGTCACAGGCACACACTGCAGGGGTTTTGGAAGACTATGTAATGCAGACTTTCACAGAATATGTTAAAATAAAAATTAGGACCTGGATACACACCCTAGAAGGCCTACTGATTTCAGTCTCCCAAGCAGTAGAGTTGAAACCATAACTAAAAGTTCCTTTAATATGTGAGCCTAGAAAAATTATATCTACTAGATTGTGACATATGTTAAGTGATAAATGATTAGTAACATCTAAATTTGTTTTTGCAAGTATTTTTCTACATTTCAGTGCATTTTAAGATAGTGATTTTTATTGTTTTCTTATCACTGTCAGTGATTCTCAAAGCCAGCCAGTTGCACCAGAATTTATCTGAGGTTTTTTAAAGTGCAAATACCAGCAGGGCACAGTGGCTGGTGCCTGCAGGCTTCAGCCTATGAAGCAGCAGCTGGGCCTAGGGATTGCTGTTCGAATCCCGCTCAGGGCAACACATCGAGACCTAGTCCCAAAAAGTAGCTGGGCCTGGTGGCGCATGTCTGTAATCCCAGCTACTTGGGAAGCTGAGGCTGGGGATGGCTTGAGTCCGTGGTATCCTGGCAACATGAGCCTGCGGTTCCATGGGCAAAAATAGTGAGACCTAGTCTCAAAATAAATAAATAAAATAAAAATTTAAAAAAGTGCAAATACCCAGGCCGGCATGGTAGCTCATGCCTATAAGCAGCAGCCTAGGAAGCCACGTGGGAACCAGGGATCGCTGTTCGAGTTCTGCTCGGGGCAACCTAGCGAGACCTAGTTCCAAAAAATAGCTGGGCGTGGTGGTGCGTGCCTGTAATCCCAGTTACCTGGGAAGCTGAGACTGGGGATTGCTTGAGTCCGTGGTATCCCGGGTAAGTGAGCCTGTGGTTCCAGGGGAAAAATAGTGAGGCATAGTCTTAAAAAAAAAAAAAAAAAAGTGCAAATACCTGCCCATTCTCCTACTTCTTCCTCAAGTTTAATCCAATTATACCAGAATCTCTTGTACCCGGGTCTGGAACTAGGCATTATAACTACAATGGGTAAATCACACAGCTGATGTTTATAACTGCTGCCACCATGATTACAGACGGAACTTTGAGAATGAGGTGAGCTCCTTGGCACAGGCTGATGCATGAGTGGCAGTTATAAACAATGAAACAATATTCCCATGCTTTAAAATAAAGATGATTTCCATATTAAGTGATTGGATTGCAAAGAAAAGATTCTCATACCTCTGTCTAAAGACCAGTTTATTTAGTCTATTGCGAATACTATATACATACCTGTGTTTTTCCCCTTGTCCCTGGTTTTTCATGGAGAGCGTAACTGCTTGTGATACCCTGAGCAAGTAGAATCCTGCTAGAATTGAGAAAACTCTGTTATTGATATTACTCTCCTTTTCTCCTAATGATTTGGCATTATTCTGGAAAAAATTGTTGACAACCTGGATACTTTAGTGAAGAGAATATTGAACAATGTTGAATTTTCATAGATCTCAAACTGAGCATCGGGATGATTATATCTTCTGGGCTAAAGGAGTGGAGAAATGTTGGAGGGTAGGGGAGAAAACTGTGTCTTATTCCCAGACATTATCTCTGTCTTTGTTCTCTGGTGTTTTAAAAGGCAGACTTGGGCCAATGTCTTGTTTATTGGTTTTCCTGCATACTTCTAGCTTTATTTAAATCATGTCATTATTAACAGAAGGGTAGTTTAAATGCTTATAGCACATTAAAAGTATGATGCCTAGATCATAGCTTATTAAATTGTCATTTCTCAAAGGTGTTAGAGTAAAAATTTGCAAACCTCCTATTTGCAGATTGCTTGATTTGGGATTTAAAGACTGGGATTGGTCATTTGATGATATTGATGGTGATGGTGGTGATGATGATGATGATGGCGATGTTTTTGATTTCTGAAGAAATAAATGGGGTAAATTGAACAATGAAAATGAGTTATTTTAGTCCTTCAAGTAGTGCATGATGTTTGCACTTGGATTTTCATTATGTATTATTAGTCTTGAGGTTTTGAATTGTTTTAATAGTATATATTTGAAAAATATTTTTAAGAAAAGTTTCTAACATGAAATGTTTATGTTAAATACAAAAGTAAAATGCTATGTTCAGAATATTTCTGTTCACATTTTTTTTAATACAGTTGGAATTAGAATTTTTATCTTAGGAATGAAACGTACAAATGACAAAAGGAGCTAATTCTGGTACTTCCTCTTTACTTCAAAGAAGCCATATTCAAAGAAGTAAAATCGACAGTATTCTCAGTACAACTGTATTAGTTTGTGAACATAGCATGTGGTTCCTTTTCCCCTCTATACCCTTTCCTTTCTTCCTCCTTCTAATTTGCAAGAATTGAAGCCATAAAAACTTTGTAAGTCTATGTGCTATGAAATCTCTGTTTCTGATTTGACTTTCTCTGTGATGCTATGGAATGTTCGCTTTTTGAAAATTTAATGTTACTCTTGCTAAAGAATGCCAATGGTGTGCTGTGAAAATTCTTGTGCTTTTGGAGAATGTAATAATTTGGTTACTACTGGCCAAAGGAGATTTGAATGAAAGTTTGAGCCTTGTGAATGGAATAGATTTGAAAGCAGTAATAGTCTATCTTAACCTAAGCAAGCATGTTGTAAAACATATACTTAGGTAATATTGGGATCTGTTATAACCAGGATTTACAAAGGCTATATGTATATTTACTGCAACATATATATTCCCTTTTTATAGTTTTAAAAAATATGCTAGGGGTTAAACATTAAGTTTTTCCAGCTGCATGAGGCAGGTAAGCAGTTAACTCAAGTCAGACTTACACACAAACACTAGTTGCTTAGTGACACATTGTCTAGCCCTAACAACTGGTGTGCCATATTGCAGCTTGTATGTCATACTTCCAGTCAGTAGGGGAAAATATGAGAAAGGCTGTAATTGCATGTCCCTAAAAGTAAAAAAAAAAAAAAAAAAGTAATATAGTAAATATATTTATGCATGATGTAGGGGTTACAGTAATTAGAAGATGGCATACTTTAATGATATAAGTAGAATGTTTTTCCAGATAATTTAGCTCAAGTTAATTTAACTCAATCAACTAACTTTATTTGTTCATTCTTTTCAGCTAACTGCCTTCTATGAATGCAGTCATTATTTATGGTGACCATATTCTTCCAGTTAAAAACAAGACTGAAGTGTGATGGCCCAAGATGTATTGAAAAGCTATATTTTCATGAGAGACTTAAACACACATACACACACCATACATACACACACACACACACACACACACGTATGTTCCCCTTTTTCCCATGATGTAAGTTATAAATCTTGGAGAGATTTTCTGGGCTCCTTTGAAACAGCAAGTTGAACCAGCAGTGAAGTTAAACAAGAGTAAGAATGTCACGTGCAATGCTTCCAAACTTGCTCCACAAAAATCTCTTTGACAGTCACTCACACTACAATGCTCAAAAGGACTGAGAAGAATTAAAGTTTAAAGAAGTCATCTTTTCAGCTTCAACAGAGTGGTTTCACCAGCACACTTACCAGAAGAATCTGGAAAAGGATTCCACTACAGTGATAGATTGCAGCTTTAAGAAGTGACCATTAAACTGTGTGTGTGTGTATGTATCTGTATGTGTATATACACACATGTGCACATGTATATCTGTGATACTAGAGGGTTTTTAAACGTCCCACTTTATTTTTTTATGCACATTAATCAGCATACCTTAGTGCAGTTGCAGCTCTGCACTTGTACAAAGCCATGCTGTTGGGGTTGCTGTCACTCATTCTGTGTCTCTGACGGAAGCCGCACGTTCATGTTTAAGCAGTTACTGAAGTGAGAATTACGTCGGTTTCTTAATGCTTCATGATAGGCGACGTTAACATTTTGAATGCCTTAATTTAATTTGGGGGGGGAGGGATTTTCAACCCTTTTCTGTATTTAAGGGGAAAAAAAGCACCACAGCTATTTACCAGCTCTTAGAATACAGATTTGCTTTGCAGAAGAAAAATAATGCACTATTTTTACACATAATAATTATCAGTGTCAGCCTATTTTGATTGTATAGCAGATTTTTTTAAGTATTGATGATAGAAACAATAATGGATAGTATTGGAACTAATATATCTTTTATGTATATCTATTACCCATCCAGCCCTCTTTATAAACCTCAGTATTTGTGTGTGACTCTGAAATGTTTGCCCTGCTTTGAATTCGCTGGCTACCCTAGATGTGTTTTTATTTCTGGTAAAGAAATTTATGAGTATTTTTCATACTCAAGATTCAAAAGCATACTGTCAAGAAAACAACATACTGTAGATACATTTTAAATATTTAATGTGATCCCTTAAAAACACAACTCTGTATGGCAATATTTCATTATTGGGTTAAGAAAACTGGTGACTAGGAAGAGAGGCCTCAAAGGCACTTAATGATTTTAATTTGCATTGAAGTACATGTCTGATAGCATTGAAAGTCAGCATTTGTACATGCTATATTGTGATCCCCACCAGACTTCAGTTTTTAAATGCTGTTAAATTTATAAGCAGGACCGTTCCTGCTGAATTTGTCATTATCCTAAAAATGTTTGTTTCATACTGCCGGAGTATGCATCAGTGATAAGCATCAAGTCAAAAAAATTGTGTAGTCTTTTATCAATCTCCATATACACACACACAGTTTGATGTGATATTGAAGTATACCTAGTATTTCAATGAAGGAAGACGGTTTTTTTCATTGATTCTCTGGACTCCGTGTAGAGATATTTAAAGAGTAGGATCCCCAATTAGAGTTACTATTGTGGATATTGAAGAGAGGCTTTCGGCCTGCTGATATATTGAAAAGGAATCTTGTTCTCCCCTCCATATACAGTCTGCACCCTTTCGTGCTCTGTGCTAAAACTAGATACATGTGCCGTTTCCCTTGCAAGTGTGCTTGGCAGTTATGGTTTTGGGGCACAGCTTTTTTTTTTCTTTTCTTTTTTTTTTTTAAGTAAGATTAAGAAGATGAAAAATATATAAATTTATATAGAATAAATATTTCCATTCATTAGAATTGTTAAAAGGAGACTGAATATTTTATATAAAGATTTTGTTACACTATGGGAGGTTCTATCATTCTGAATTGGAGAGTATATATATATATTTTTAATAAACTTTATTAAGATGAAATAATTTGAAGTTTACACATGAGTAATTGAAATATTTGAGTAAAAATGGCAAAAGTTTAAAATTTTGAATGCTGTATATATTAGAGAATATGGAGAATCATGGTGTGATGCAACTATACAAAGAAAATTAAGAGGTTTTTTGGGGGAAGATATTCTAAGGGGTGATTAAAATCTCTCCCATGGAGAATCTTATGTGGTTGACATAAGGATTTATAATGAGGTTATTTGTCCAGCTAATGGAAATGCGCTTAATAAAAAATTCTGACCTTGGGTAAGAATTTGCTTTTTACCCTATATTGCTGGTCTCATGTACATGACATGGGTGCCTGCACCAAAACATTCTCTCCCCAACACTCATTCGTTCGATTTAACAGCCTGTTTTGTGACAGCTTCTCTTTCTTGAGGCTCCATAGCCTCCAAGACAATGACTGAAACGGAAAGTCACTTACTTCCTCACACCTGACTTCTCCTACAGCCATAAATACCTCCTGTTGAAGACTAAGAAATAGTGAATACTGGGGTTTTCTTAGTTGGATGTTTTACTTTTGTTTTGTGGGGATAGCAAGGCAGAAGTAGAAGGAAACCGGTGCCGGAATTACTGTTGGGAATTTGTGAGTTCTTTTTTTCTTAAGTATTGTTTTTTTAAGTGTTACCTAGAAGCAAGATTTTAAAAAAACAAAACAAAACAAAAAAAAAAACTTTGAAAGTTTAAAATGCTGTAGCTAACTAAAGACTTAAGTATACCAATCAGTCGAAAATAAAGGTTGTCTTTAAAACCTGCCTGTGCTAGAGTTAGCCATATCTGGCTCCTCTTAAGGGTCATCACCTGTGCACTGGTTTGTCCTCAGGAAGGAAAACTCTAGATTGCCAAACCACCACTGAAAAAGTCTTGCTGCTGATAATCTGCTTGTATAGGATTCTGGTGGGAAAACAGATTAACTTGGATACTATGTTACCATGTGGAAATGGGCTTTAAATGACACGTTTAAATCCCAGCAGAGTCACTGCTGTGTCTCAGGGTGGTGCTGACACTGCACTGACACCCTCCTCTCCTGGAGTCAGGCTCCGGGTGGCCCGTGTGGTGAAGACACCATAGCTGGTCTGTAAAGCACTTTGAGGACAGCACTGTGTGACAGTGCGCTGTGTGCCTGGGGCCTCTCCTTGATCTCCTTCCCAGATGAGTTCTGTCTGGAATTGTAAGTTATGAACTGCATGACTTAGATAATCATAAAGATTTGATCAACTGTCACCCTTGAACAAAAAGCATACCCCCTTGATCTCTGTTGCATCTCTATAGTAATGTAACTGTATTTTATGCCTGCTTTTTATTAAAAAAAAAATAAAGAACTCAAGACACAAGACTTTTAATATTTTTCCTGTAAATAGTCCTGAAATGCTACAATCTTTTAAAACTTGCCCTCCGTGCAAGATGGGTTGGGCAAACAAGTCCTAAGTAAGTTTATAGTCTTGTGAATCCTCAGCCCTGTCGGTTATTACAAGAAGAAAGACAAAACAAGATTTCAACCAGTAGCTTCTTTAGACACATCAAGGGATAGGCAAACCTGGCAGTCCATCAGAGGGGTCAAGAAGGAAGGAAGGAGGGGAGGAAGGGCACCCAGTGTGTTTTTATAGACATTGTTTCATCTGCTGCTGCTTTTCTAGGATACTTGTTAACCATCTGAACTGGGGCAGATTATCACTCAGAGTCTCAGTGTTTTCATCTGTACCGTGGAGATTATAGAATTATTGTGGGATTAAGTAAAATACTATCTATAGAATATGGACTAGCTCAAATGTTTGTTCACTTCCCATTCACTAGAGAAATCCTTATCTAGGATAATAAAAGTTGCATTAAGCAGTGATAAAGTACTAATTAAGAAAAGTATTATCTAAAAATACTAGACTTGATTTGTTTGTAATTATGTTAATGGTCAGATTACAACTACATGAATAAAGTTTAACTTGAGTTTTTTAAAAACGAACTGATTTTTAAAATGAATAATGACTTTTTAGAGACCATGTTTCTTTCTCTTCCTGCTCATCCCAAACAGTAGCCTTAAAAGGATTAGGCACAGGTTAGAATTTAAAATCTGTCCTTTATATAGCTTAAAACCACGCCCAGACAACGGATCATTGTAAGACTTGGCAGATTTCAAAATAGTAAAATTTATTTTACATAGGAAACATTTTCATCGCTTCTCAGCCTTTTGGCTAAGATCAAGTGTACATAGGAAACATTTTCTATAATCACTTACTGCATGTAGCAGAACAATACCATTGATTATAAAGGGAAAACATTTTGAAATGTTAGGTTTATACACTTAGAGGGAATACAGTATAATCTTAGCATGTTTAAGATACTACAGTAAAGTCTAAGTACTTGATGGAATTTAGCAATGCCCTTTACCACATGTTTTTAATAGACAAAACCTGGTCAAGGTCATTGTGTTGTGTTCCAAATTCCAACAGTGGTAATTGTATCGGTGTGCTCATTTCAGAAAGGCAGCATCATTCCTGAATCAGAAAATACATTGAGATTGGCTATTATAGGTAGCTATTACAGTTAATAGTACCTTTTGTTAGGAACTACTTAAAGGCACAAAGTTAAAGGACTATTTTTGCTTGCTCTGGAATCTTGCCAACCTCAGGGGGATTTACAATGCATAGGAGACAATCAGGTCCATCCTGGTGCATCTATGGGACTATGAAAACAGTCCCAGAAGTGAACTGCAGTGATTTATTACTCTTCTGACTTTAAGCATAATCTCATTCCACTTATGTTCAATTGTGTGTACCGAGGATTTCTTAAGAGATTCTGAATGCTGAAAAATAGATGTAGTTAGCTCTGGAGAGAATTTAGTCATAACTCTATAAAGGTCTAAATCGTCTCAAAATGAGCTCCCTGGGCAGCGTCATCAATCACAGCCTTTTCAAAACTGCAGCTGCCCAAACCCTACCGTGGCCCCAGGAAGTGGAAAGAAGGGAGAGGATGGACATTTTTAGACAAGTGTTCAAATGGCTGAAAGTTTTAAATGCTTCTGTTCAAAGCTCCTGAAATAGTTGACTGAATTTACAAAAGACCTTGATTTACCAACTGGCCTTACTCTTACCCTTCACTTCGGTTGACTTGCTAGAAACCCCACCATCTGTAGGAATACTGTATCCATCATTCAGCCTTCACAACGGGCTTCCGGTAGCGAAGGACTGTAGTTGTCACCCACATATTTAAAACCAGCATGATCACAAAACGTATAAGAACTGAAACCAGAAAGAAGAATCATGCAGTTAAAAATGCTGTTTTCAAAAGGCTTCACATTGTAACAAATTCTGTTTTGAATAAAAGCCTAAATGAAACTGCTCCCTGCCACCCCCCCCATCCCCATGAAGCAACCATGAAAGAAGAGAATTATTGGTTATAAGAATTGTCAACAACCTTAGTTGCAGATATTTTTCTAGAAAGATGATGGTCGCGGTATGACAGCCAACTCTGGCTGGGTGACCTCACATGGACAATGGCCTACTGCAAGTGCTTATCTGGGAATGCTCTCTGGCAGCCTCTCAAAGCCCTTCACTCCGTTTTTTGTCTTAAGGACCTTGATGTCTCTGAAGATTCCCTATTAAGCAAAGGTAGTATATCAGATAGTCCTGAAAAGCTGGCCTGCATGTCAAAATGTATTTTCTATTGAGGTAACCATGGAAAATGGTTTGAAAAACAGAACTTTAAACAGTGCCTTGACTAACATTCTCCAAATAAGGCTTAGGAGAGGTATCTTTGTGATAGCTGCACTTCATGATAGTTTAAGGTATTATTATAGTTTATCCCCAGAAAGACTGATCACTCCTGGGACTAGTCCTTATCTTAGAGATAGAAGAGCACAGTAACAATATTATCGGTCTTTTAAATATAGCTGGTAATGTTTAAGGACAGTGTGACTCCTCCAATCACAGGGTGCTCCCAGTCCTGGGAAAAGACCCACCTAGACCCGTCTCCCTCCTTCCCCCTATGGACCCTGCTTGATACCTCACCCAGAGCACATCCAGTCCTCCTCAGAACTAAATACCAGAACCAGAGGCACAGCCCCAGGAAGGTTAGCAGTACACCCCACTGTTCTGTTGAAATGTTCCTCAGATGATAATTAGCTCATTTTAAGGGTGAACATGCTTAAGGGGCATGTTCCTAACACCATCAGTTGTAATTATTTTTCAAACATATTTGCATAACTTGACTATCTTATTAGATTCTTAACAGAGGTTTTTATTTAAAAAAAAAAAAAAACAAAAAAAAACGAAGTCAAATGATTATATCACTCCCCTGCTTTAAGTCTTCCTACTGCTGCTAGGTGACTGAGGCTCTGGGCCATGTGGGCCTGCACCACTAGTTAATTCACTTTTCTCCGCTCAGACACCCTTGCCCTCCATTCCACTCCTGTGATCTCTCTGCCCGTGCACATACTGCTCCTTGTGAACAAATCTCTCTCCCTTCTCCAGATATCATCTTTCCTCTCACTCTTCCCTGTCCCTAACCCTAACCCTGTTAGGCACCAGCCCATCCTACTTTTGCAAACACATTTCACAATGCTCCCCAGTAATTACATGTGGGGAGAAGTCACTGTCCACCTCTCCTGGGGTGGATGCCCCCCCCGAACTCAGGCATCCAGGCCATATTTGTGTCTAATACCCCAGTTTCCAGAAGTGGACACTTAACACGATATGACAACTGAGGAAGACCAAGAATACACTGCATTTGTAATCCACTTAGAGGCAAGTTGACTTGCTAACTCTAGGACAGCTCGAAGAAAAGACATGAGTGGGACAACATTCACAAAGCAAACAGGAAGAAAGCCATTTTGCTTACTTGTTAGGTCACTGGTGGTCATTAAAGTGGTTATTATTCTTGCTGTAAAAGAAAATTTACTGCAATAAATAGCAACTCACATTTTCATGTTTAGCTAATGCATTCCCCCATCTAAATGCAGGATTGTAGTCTAATTTCTTGAAAGATTGATGAGTACTAAATAGTCCTGTATTTCACAAAACCCGGAGGTATGGCCACGCTTCCTTGCCCCGAGGCTGTGAATTGCGCCCCCCTCCGCTCCCCCAGCTGAAGCAACTCCAGGAAGGCATGTGTGCTGCCAGGGAGCCACGGTGAGGCTGAGCTCCCTCCACCACAGGGACCGCCTATGGCTCTCATACTCCAAACAGTAAGTTTCGAAATTACTGAACTCTTCCCTCTTAATTAATAAAACCAAGACTCAGAAAAAGATTGCATTTTCCTAAGGGTCTAAATGAACTGCTTAGCTAGTTAATTCACTTTTCTGAGGCAGCACTTCACTTCGCAAACACTGAGATGGGAGACACTGTTAACTGAGGTAAAGGATCTGAATCAGAGGTTGGACCTGCAGCATGAGGCTCCCTTTAACCTCCCCAAGGTAGCGTGCAGGCCCCTCTCTGCCTGATATGTACAGCAGCACTTTGGTACTGTAGCTCTGCACTCATCTTCCAGGAAAACCAAGCCGCTGAATAGTAGAGACCAGATCTTAGTGATTAACTTGGCCAGTTTTGATAAACCACAGAAATACCACTAGCTGCTGCTTCAGTGGCAGCTAGCATAGAAGAAGCAGATCTTAGCTGGATGGAGATGCCTTTCCACTAGGTGGTCAGCCAGAGGGCTCAGGCTTAGACAGTAGGTGCCAGAAGGACCTGGCCCCTCGATGGAGAGCTAGGCCAGCCAGGAGCAAGGGTGAGCATGGAGGGCAGGTGTCATTCATTGGTCCCTTGGTGCTTAAGTTGTTAGCCTTGTTGATCATAAAAGGAAGGGAGGCTGGCTTTAAAACCAGCACTTTTCCCCCTTGTAAAATTATATGCCTCAGTTCATTTATTCAACAAATAAGTACCTGTTAAGTGCAGAGCCATGCAAACTAGACTGGAACATAATAGTGGTCTCAGTTACAAGTGTCCCAGCTCTCTTATAAGCACCATTTTAAAGACTAAAATGCCTGAAAATAAAACATGAAATTATGGAGGTAATAATATCTCTAAGCTAACTTGTAATTCCAGAAGTCATTGTCTGTACATACATATGTATATATAATACAATAAAATTATATATGAAAAAGTATGTACTTTCATAATGTAACTATTTTAAAGCTAAAAAAAATCTTAATTTTAGATAGTGTTGGGCATAAGAACCCCTACAAGAAGCCCCAGCTATAGAAACTGGCCCTTAAATATACAGAAGAAGCAGGAAGATGTATAATTCAATCATCTGAAACTAGTAAATCTAAAGTAATATGTCTGAAAATTTGAAGTACTTCTACCTAGATGTACTTTAGGTGGATCCAAATGAACACAGTGGCATTCTAAAGTTGAGCAAGGTGGTTCAGGAAAACCTCACTTGCACATTTGCTCTTGGAAGAAAATGTGTAACTGTCATTTCTTTAATCTGTTACAAAGATTCAAAATCTTAAGTTAGTGCAGTGGATATATAATCAGCCTCTTGCTGATGCCAACAAGAGAGAACTTAACATTAAGTCAGCTTTTTGGAGGAAGGTGTGGCCTCGCTTTTTTTTTTTAAGCAACCAGAATACAGAGATGGGAGTTGTTTGCATTTAGTGGGCCTTATAAAGATGGACACATTTGGAGGGTCTGTCTGAACAGCTGTTTGCATGTTATTTAGGCTCAAGGGACTGTGACTAAGAACCCCAGGGTAGCTCACTCTGGTGCAATCCCACGCCCCCATTCGAGTCCTGCTCTTACTGGCACAGGTGTAGGAGGCGAGGATCCATGTGAGGGCACTCACGGCACCTGAGTCCTGGGTCTTCCACAGGCACTGGAGCTGAGTGAGCTTGCTGGCTGCACTGATGACAGTGCAGAAATTCTGTGCAGAGAATAGGAGACAGTTAGGAGCCCTTTGACTCAATGAGCAAAATAGTGCCAGGTGCTGGAAGCCCAACGTTCAGGTCAATTAGGAACCAATGTGCACCAGACCAACACCCAGGGGCCATAAAGATGGATGCAAACAGATATCTGCGGTGAGGTGCTTCCTGGGTGGCCAGCAGAGTTGCCCAGCATGTGGGTCCCTGATCACATGAAGCACAAAACATAAAACTGAGCCCTTTCCAGGAAAGATGGAAAATGTTTGGGGCCAAAGGCAGAAAATAGTTTATGTGTGGCCAATATATATTAACCCAATAAGAAAGAAGCTCTAATTCATATTTATTGTTCCTTGTACAAATGTTAGCACCTTCTAGGGTGGCTGGAGTGCCCTCCACCCCCATAGAAGTAAGAATGCTTCCAGTTCATGTAAGTGGGGTGCCTTGCTAGCACCCTGGTTTGCTCCCACTGTGTTTGCTTCCACTGTCCCTTGTTTTGGCTGCAATATGCACAGTTGAAATGTCTGCCCAGAGCCCTGCAGGCCGGGTAGCAGGAGAATGGAGGGTGGTCAGGCTGCAGGCCACACACCCTTTTCAAGGGGCTGGTACCTACCATGGCCAGATCTATGATCCACTTCTGCAGGGTGAGAAGGAACCAGGACACGGCACATCTCAGCGGTGCTAAGGGACACAGTCATTCCATGCCCTGCCCGGCCCCAGCCCAGCCCTGGCCCAGGGAAATCACTCAAACCAGAGAGACACCTGGAGCCACATGAAGTCTGCAACCGCTCTGCTGGGGCTCTCCAGATTTGGAAAAAGGTAAAAACACTTAAAGGGGGGCTGGAGCGAGGGAAGCAGAGGCTGGGGGAGTGATAAGGAACACCCATAGGTCCTGCCCAGGCGGCCAGGCATTCAGACCTGGCCCGCGGCTCAGAGCAGGCTGCTGGCTGACAAGGCAGCGAGATCATAAACGACAAAGCAGCGACACTTTGCACGGCCAGCGTGAGGGAGACCTATTTGATGATTTCCTGGAAGCAACCTGGTGGGGAGGCGGCTGCTGGCTGGCTGGACAAAGACCCTTCGCTCTTCATCAGTCAGTGACCTGGGAACACAGTGCCCCCACCCAGAGGGAGAACCCCGGGACAGCGGGCAGGGGCTGTCCCGGAGCCTCCTGGGCTGGGGGCACCAGAGTCACTTGCGGGAGTCTTGCCTTGGGGTTCTTTCTCAGCTTAAACAATGGACAGGGGTCTGGCAAGAGGCCTGCTCCTGGGGAATTATGACAAGCAGCAGCCTTCGCTGCGCGACTTCGGAAGGATACAGGGCGATGTAGGGAGCTGCCCCCTTCACGTTCCCGTTGAAGTGGAAGACACAGAGTAGGAGGACAATGTCTGCAACGAGAGGCCCCGGTTGAGAGGGAGCTGGCATGCCCCGGGCGCAGGGCGCTGAGGGGCCACTTACCTTGTGCGATGAGGATGGGGTACTCCAGGTAGGTCAGCAGCGGGTACTCGTAGTAGCATTGGTACCGGAGAAATACCAGGAACCTGGGGAGAAGGCGGGCACCCCTGAGTGCAGAAAGTCCACACTGCAGGGGTGTGAAGGCCAGGGTTTCCGAATACACAGGAGGGGCCGTTTGCGCCCCACAGCCAGATCAGCTTTCTGTGAGTGACGGCCTGACCGGGTTTCTCACAGGAGGCCAGCCTGCGAGACAGGCCTCCCTGGGAAGCCCCTGGCTCTCCTGACCCCGCTAAGCACCAGGCCCTCTAGAAAGATGGCTCATAAGAGACATGACAGAGACATGGGGACATGACAGAGCCCCACCCACCCCCGCCCCTCATGTTCCCAGCTCCCAAGGCGGCCTGTGTAGTAACTGTTTTCTCAAGGTGTAACCGCCCAGGTTCTCTGTCCCCACAGGTCTGGGCGCACACGAGATCGAGTTCGAACCTAGGGTCTTTTTGCCGCGGAGGGGGTCGCAGGACTTCTGGGGTGGGGCGCCCGACCCTCCACGCGTCCGTCCGTCTCCCTGCTCGCTGTGCGGACGGCGAGCTCGGAGACCCGCGAGGACAGCGCCCTCTCCCTCACCCCCACGCCCTCCCGGACACGCCCGTGCCAGCAGCCCCCTACTTCC
>PVHY01006164.1:0-48230 GCA_004024945.1 Uropsilus gracilis
GGAGCCCTGGCCCATCTTCCTGCATGTTGACGTTCCTGTGCCTCTGTGAGCTCAGTCTCTGCTTTACTACCGGGAGCACAGTGTCTGGCACAGAGAAGATGTTCAATTTATGACTGTGGAATTGCTGAGTTTAGCGCTAGTAATTTTTTTTTTAAATCTGTGTCCCTTTACTGTACTTTTAGAAATGTTTTTCTGAATATGCTCTAAAGGAAGTGTAATATTAGGAGACTGGAGGCCTCCAAATATTTTGGGGAGCTGTTCAGAGACTTTACTTCAGATCCACAACTTTCCTGGTTGTGGTGGGAAGATAACTGGGGCTGTCTCTTCTCCACTTCCAGACAACTCCCACTAGACCGCAAGCTCTTTGGAGTCAGGGACCTTAATTTTCTGGTTCACTGCCATCTCTTCAGTACCAAATATAGCCCAGAAGACCACAGAAGGGTCATGAACAAGCATTTACTGAGAGTGAATAGATGAGTGAGTGGAGGGAGGGAGAGTGAAGGGACACGATGGATGATTATCTGGGACTTAGCTCTCCTGTGGGGAGGTCATGTGAACTACTAGTAAGAATGTGGAGTCAGATTGCCCAGGCTGGAGCCCCAGATCTTCCAACAAGTTGTATGTCTTAGCCATATTTCTTAAGCTCATTTTGTTGATTTTTTCATCTGTAAAGTGAAGCCAATCGTTCAAAGCGTTGTTACGAGGATTAAGTGAAATGATACATGCAAAGGATGTAGAACAGTTCCTGGCATATCATAACTGTCCAGAAATCTTGGTCATCACAGGCTTTGCAAACTGAAACATACGAGTCATTTGGTTTCTGTTCTCCTCACCCCACCTTTTTTCATGGTGTGATTCTCTACTTGGGGTACATATTAACTCAGGGTGATTTGTTTTTTAAAAAAATATTCTCATTTCAATCAATTCCCATCTGCCCATTACATCTCTTACCCGGTTCGTTTTTGTGTTTGTTTTCGGAGATAATGGTAGAGACTCAAATTCAAATTATAGGCTTTCATATCATTTTTAATAAAAGTGCTGCTCACAGCAGCTGTCATGGTGGCCATTTATAGAGTTTTACGGTATTCTGGGCCTTGTGTAATTTGGGAGCCAAATGACTGCTGGGCCAGGGAGGGGGTCATGGGTCTTTTTCTCCAGGTTCACAGAGGTGGCTTAGGTGGCTTGTTTCATTAGTCTCCTCCGGTGATTCTGTGACCACACACATCTCACAGGAGAGTTACTGCTTGGTTGAGTTAGCTGCTGTGTTGTGGGAGGTGAATATTTTTTTCCTTTGGACTTTGAAGATGTCTGAAATGTTGAGTCGTCTTTTTTCCTTTTCTTGCTTTTTTCCTCGTTTTTGCTTCTCCCACTTGTCTTTCATCTTCTACACCTCCTCATTCATTCATCTCTTCACTGATCCATTCACGTTGCCCTCCAACCAATTTAGAGAAGTGCTAGTTCAAAAACAGCAGTGCAACTGCCCACCCAGGGACTCCATCCGTGACCAAAAGTGGCCTGGGAGCCTGGCTTGCATGCAAATAGACTTGTCGTGACATGCTGGAGCCTTTTCCTTTTTGTAGTAAACTAAACCTTTGATGCACAAGGAAATGAACTTTGACTTCATTATAATTCCTATTTTCATAGTGTTTGGGCACAAATCATGAACTCCACCTGGTGAAAATCCTGAGTCACTGGAGGGCTTGGTGTTTCAGGAAGAGGAAGAGGAGGTTTTTTGTTGTGTTTTTAGGAGGAAGGGTGACAAGCTTCACCCTGTCATGACTCTGTTCAGCTTTCCCTTCAAAGGGAACAGAGGCCAACAGCACCCCTAAAGCCTGCTCTTTTAGGGGCACTGATCAAGCTTGGGGACCCTTTCACTTTCCAAGAGGTAGGGAAGCCTGCCAGTCTGGTTTCCTTGTTGTGGAGCTGTGGGTATCCAGAGGGGTGCTAGGTCACAGGGTCCCCTGATTACTGTTCCTTGGTGGGCCAGAACTGGAGAACCACAGGAAGGGGATTGTCTCTGGGTGCAGAGACTTTATGGTGCCAACCTCCCTCCTGTGTGTGGGAAATGGTGGTTAGGGGCTTAACTAGACAAAGGATCTTCCACGCGAGGCTTACATAGGAGATGATTGTTTTTCTTAACAAGCAGGGTTTTTCAGGGGCATTCCAGTGAATAAGAGCTGAGAGAGGGCAGACAGGAAAAGGGATCTTGGGAAAAAAGGAACCATGAGTGTTTGATTGTCTAGGCTAATGCTTCCTAAACCCTAGAGTAATGTCACCTGAAGTGTTGGTGTTTTACAGAAAATAACTAGCCAACCAACTGAATCATGGACCTTTCCAAACCTACTGAGTCAGGTTTTTTGAGGGTAGGGCTCAGTAGTGACCTTTTATAATAATTGACCCATGAAATTTGGATGGGAATCACTCTCTAGGAATTCTTGTGGGACTTTCCAGGATAAAAACAAATCAGAGGTTTCATACCAGTGAGGCTGCTTAAGCACAGGCATGCATCTTCCTCTAGTACTGGGATAGTAAATAGCCTTGATATCCAGAATTATTATCCTTAATAATTCCCAGACCAGAGTTAATGCTCAATGGCATTTGTAGAAGAATCACGGAAGATACTTTTGAAAGTCACCAACAAATTTGCAGACTGTGTACTGTTGGTAAGATGAAGGTGAAACCATCATATTAAAGCTGTGACTTGATGTGTATGGTGCCAAGTAGTTGTAAAGCAAACAAAACAAAACAAAACAAAAACCACAAAACAAACAAACAAGAAAACAAAGAGAACTATCCCTCCAAGAAAAATAAAACAAACAAAAAACTGTCCAAAATAAAACCCTTTGCACTGAAAGGACCCCATGGTGGATAGAATAGTCTGGAGACTTTTGCAAAGGCTGTTTTTCAAAGTTCCATGGCAACAAAGGCATCAAAGGCAGGGACCACTGGGTTTTCTTAACACTCTTTCAGGATTATTTATGACAGTGTTGAGTCACAGGTAATAATTAAAGCCACCTGGACCTTGGTTTTCCCACCTGCAAAATGGGGTCATGGGTACTTGCCAGCTGCCTATATTGAAGAGAGGTTGGTATGACTGGAGGCCATCTGTCTAGTGTCAGAAGGCATGCAAGTCGTAAAGAAGTTGAGCATCCTCCTGCCTACCAGGGAGGCCAGGTTGTTACATACAATAAATCCCTGGCTTCTGAATGCTGGCACCCATCCAGATCACTTTGGCTTGGGTCTGAGCATTCTCTATTTGATCAGAATGAATGCGATTTCCTTTCTCATTCTTCCTAATCATGATGTCTAATTATTCAAGGTACAATAAAACTGGAAATATCAACCATCACAGCCATTCCTGGATAAGGACCTCTCCTACAGCTGTCAGCCATATTGTAGATGGTGGCTGGGAACTGGGGGTGATGAGATGTTGTCTTGCCTTACCAGTTTTTAGACAGGACTTGCAGGACCAGTTTTTTTCTTGGAAAGGTGGAGGTGGATGACACTTTGAGATTTCCTAGTACACGTGGGTTTGAGATGAATACTGGGAATGGGAATTCTGTTAATGCAACCCATTGATATGAATGGGACAATGAAAATCAGTAGATGTAGGGGACTCTACATGAGGCCATTGCATCTAAGCATTGCAGACATTAATGTTATTATTATTTACTATTATTTTGATTTTTGACTTGGAAGAAGTGGAAACTTCTTAGGAGAGTTTACATAACTTACCCACCGCCAAACTGCTATAGTGCAGCTGAATTCCAAGTCAGGTTCTACCCTAAGTTAATCTTTCACTGTGCCCTGCTGGCTTGCCCAGAGGCAAATTTTGTGACAGAATGAAATGACACTCATTGGCAGGAAAACAAAGAAGTAGGTTTAGTTGGTTCAGTTTGCAAGATTGATTATAGGCAGTAGTGGAGTTAGTATTTTACCCAGGGATTATCCGTGCCATCTGGGGCCTCATAATTGTTCTAGCTAGACTTAGGAAGCTTATCTGTCATAGATTTAAACACTTTATATTTTTATTTCTTGAAAATAAGTATTGATTCTTAACCTTAGACTTTTCCTTGGGAGTATCTCCCAAGGAAAAAATATATATGTGCTTACAGGATTCATGGCTCTTAAAAATCACCCATGTTCTTGCCTCCCTGCTTTCCTTCACCTCCAAGGCCAATAAATCTTTCAATATATGACTGCAGATTTCTCTAAATCTCTGTGTCACAAACAATTTTTATAGCCTAGAGATTGCTCAACCTGTAGGCCATCATTTTTCATATGTTGTAATCTGCCCATATCTGCAATGATGATGAATAAACCATTGAAAGGTCATATGGACCTTTGCTGTCAATATAATGTCAATTATAACGCTGTAATTTCTGTCATTATAATGCTAACAATGTCTGTTTTTTTCATCATTTCCTGAGCCCTAGACTATAACTTGGCACAATTCCATCATGCAATCTGTGTCTGTTTTATTGCATTTAGCATGTTTTTAAAAATTATTGTGTGTGAAAGTATTAGAAAGTTAATAACATAAATGTAATAATACAATTTATTATTAAGAGGAATTCATCTGCAAAATAGTCATTGTATATATCAGTGTAGGTTTTCAGTATGTAAACATTACTGAGCTGAGGAAATTTTCTTCCAGTTCTAATTTTGTAGGAATTATTTTTTAAATTACAAATATTCATTTGACCTTATCAAGTGTTTAGACATTTATTGAGATAACTTGATGATTTTTCTTCTGTAGTTTATGTGGTTAGTTACATTGACAAAATTTCTTAGAATAAATAACCTTTGCTTCCCTAGGATAAACCCTACATTAGTATGTGTCATTACTTATTTTTTGTATTATTATAGTACCATCATTATGTGTTGTTACTACACCATTGACTTCAGTAAAAAATACATTTATTTTAGAGTTTTGAGTCTATCTTCACAAATTAAATAGGCCCATAATTATTAGTTCTTGAATTAATCTTATTTAGATTTAAAATCAAGAATTATATCAGTCTTTTGTTTGAAAACAACCTGAGATTTTTT
Organism: Uropsilus gracilis; assembly: GCA_004024945.1. Lineage (NCBI taxonomy): Eukaryota > Metazoa > Chordata > Mammalia > Eulipotyphla > Talpidae > Uropsilus > Uropsilus gracilis. The sequence continues at coordinate 5,053 of PVHY01006164.1, forward strand.
CCATTTTAAATTATATCTAAGAGACAATGTACTGTTAGATTTTTTAAAAAAAGAATTAAAATTCAATCCAAGAATCTGTGTATTTAAATTAATGAGTTTAATCTTTTTGTATTTGTTATAGTTACTATACTATTAGAATTTATCCTGTTACTTCACTTTTATTTTTCATTCACTGTACTTTTATCATACCCACTTCCTGTTTTCCATAGAAAGGTCCAGCTTTGCAGCTGGTTTAAAAATTAAATGTTCTATTTCTGTTTTTACAGTAAGAACTAAAGTGGCAGTTGCATCATTCTTCAGATCTGCACCTCTGTTTACATTCCCTTATTGATTTTATAAACTTACCAATAGCTGTATTTCCCCACTTATAAATAAAGGCATTAGTACATGCTAATTTCCCTTGATCTCGTCCATAAAATCACACACTGCATGCCCTTACAAGTTAAGTAGAATCCAATATGAATGGTGTTCTCAGAACTTGAGCAATCATGTCAGTATTTTCTAGATATTTTGTTCTGGGTTAGTATGGATATATTTTTCCTTTCTGTCTAGCTTAAAGACAAGTTTTATAAAAAATTTCCCCTCATAGTTGATTACCTTTTGTTCCCATATTTCTTGTGTTTTTCTTGTGCTGCCTTTTTTATTTTAATGCTTCATCCAGATTAATTAATGACATCAATCCCCCTTTTAGAGAAATCCATTCATTTAATGAAAAGCCAATAAAAATTTTAGTTGGATCCTTTTTGAGGAACTCGATACCTTTTCAAAAAGTTTAAGGTGTAGAGTATTTAGCATAGGAACAGATATGATATCAATGAAAAACAAAGACAGACCCATGTGTATAAATTATTTCTGTTGAAAAAACTAACAAAAATGAAAGATCAGAAGAAATTTGTAGTGACTAAGACTCATACTATCTAAATTATACATGTTAAATGTATTAAGCACTCCTGCTAATTGATTAGAAACAATAACCCCAGTAAAGAAACTGGCTTACATTTGTTAGTATTGTTAATATAAAATAAAGCAATTATGAGCTGTCACTACATATAGATTATGTTGGCAAAAATTAGCAAGCTGGATGATGCCAAGCTTGGTAGTGAAGTGGAAATGTGTGAAAGTTGAACTGCTGGTGAGAGTTCTGGAGTATTCTCTGATTGCCTGTAGTCAACTTATATATGTCTGTTTCTTGACCTCATAATTCCACGTCTAGCCCCAAGGAAATTTTCAGATGCCTCTGTAAAAAAGGTGCATATCAGAATGTTCAATATTCCTTATTTCTAGATGGAGAAGTTGGAACACTCTGGTTAAGTAAAACTCAGTGCTTTCCTTTCATGGATGGAATATATTCAAGGCATTAGAAGTGAATAGCAATTTAATTCAGCATATTGCTGAATTAAAAAAATAGGGGACAGATGGATAACCTACTTATATGAACTAAAAGTCCATGCATGTAAAACAATGTGTACTCTACAAGAAAGAATAGCTTAAATGACTAAAATCAGAGGATTGACTTCATTCAGATGAAAATTGTTGCTTTGACTGAAACAGGTTTTTTAATAGAAGTGGGGTGGGCAGGAAAAAAGAATAGACATGGAAGATGGGAGGGAAGTAAATGGGTGAATGAATTAGTTAATAAATGCATGAATAAGTAAATTAATAAGAGAGGGATCAGTCCTGGGTCAGTGCCAGGCCTGAAGAGGCTGAGGGAAGTCCAGATAAAAAAGGGCCTAGTAGAGATGATGGCAGATGAAATAGTAAACACTTAGTAAATACTTGTTGAATAAAGAAGCGATGTGTGTGGGAAGTTCTTCTGACAAAGTTTTTCAGTATGGGAGAGTGCTTTTTGCTGAGTTATTTTTAGAGATTTGGTTTTGATACATTAAGTTTTTCCAAAATGTGAGTACAGCTCTATTTGAAGAAATTCTTTTCCTTTACATCTTGAAATAGTGCCTCAATATGGATACTTGCTTTCTTTTGAACTATCAAAAGTTTGACTTTTGATTCTGAGTCATAGAAAATATCTTCTCAGCAAGTGTTTGACATTTCCTTGAGGAGCCTCTATAATCAGGCAACAATTTGCTCTCATGGACTAAATAGACATATTCCTCCAGGAGCTGAGGAAAGAGGAGCTGATACTTAACTTGGCAAGGAAGCTTCATCGGTCAGGACACTTTTCACCATGAAAGGTGCTGCTCAATTGCTCTTCTGAGAATCTACCCAAAGGAGACCTCAATCCTTATACAAAGGCACACCTGTGCTCCGATGTTTATTGCAGCACTATTTATAATTTCAAGGACATGGAAACAACCCAAATTTCCCAAACCAGATGACTGGATGAAATAGATGTGGTATTTATACACAATGGAATATTACTCATCAATTAAAAATGACAAATTTGATGAACTTATAACATGGATGGGCCTAGAAGAAATCATATTAGCAGAAATAAGTCAGAAAGAAAAAGACAGAAACCAAATAGTTTCACTAATCTATGGGGAATAGGAACAAACAAACAAAAGGCCAGGAGGAAAAGCCAAAACAAAAATAACAACCAAACTAAAGAATACAACTGGGTGGGGGGTGGGGGGCGGGGAATGAGTGGGAGCCATCAGGGAGCCAAGGTGGTGGGTGACCCCTGAGGATTGCAATGATGTGATATATATATATAAAATTTTTTAAAAAGGTGCTGCTTAAGTGCATCTTGAAAAACAGGTGATTTTCAGGTGAGGAGCTGGGGAAGAAGAACCCAGCAAGAGACAGCAAGATCAAAGGCAGGGGAGAGCATAGATGTGCAAAGCTTGCTTAGGGGATCAGGCATGGGTGCCACTGTGCAGTGGGGGTGCTTGGTGATGAGGCTGGAAAGGTGAAACAGGGTGAACTTCCTTAATGGGGCCTTAATGCCTCCACTTTATATAGAACAGACCTTTTAAGCTGGAGAATGACATGATTTGATCTAGGCTGTGTATGATGACTCTGAAGGCAGAGCAGCAATGTCCCAGAACTGTCCTGGGGGAGGGGGGCCTTGAACCCAAACTGGTTGGGCATGTGGGACTTGAGTGTGTGCACATCAGATGCACCATGGTAAAAGGCTTCTACACTGGGAAGCAGTCTGCGGGAAGCAGTCTACCCTCATAGACTATCAGGTACGAACGCCATTTTACATTTCTTCTGAGAAGGTTCATGTGAGCAGGTGGGTGGGCACTAGGAGAGACCCTGTTCACAGCCTACCTGTGTGGCCCCTCTAAGTGATCAGCTTATAAGTGATCAGTGATCAGTTATAAGTGATCACCAGTTGAAGAGAATGGTATCCTTTCCTCTCTGAAGGACTTGGCCTCTTTCTCTGTGGGCATAGGGACCATCAGCAGTAGTGCGCCCCATATTTAAACATGAATAAGCGTTATCATTTGGTTGTTACTGGGGGTCAGGGGAGGGGCTATTGTGTTTCAAAATGGAATAAACAGAAAAGCAACATTCTAAGACCCGAGGAGGTGGTTTAATGAAGCTTGAAGAGACTACACAGGTGTTTCCTTCTGTGTTGAGAACCAGTGACCCATGGGAATTGCATTTCCCCTTGAGCAGGGCCCATGGTGGCCGAATCCTGGTAACGACTTGGTGGTGAAGGAGCCTGAATGGGCACCACAGAAAACGCCTAGTTTCTCGGGGTCTTTCGGGTTCATCCCTGGGGGTTGGCAGGAACAGGACTGACACACGTACTCACCCCCTTCACGCTCAAACACACTGTCGACCTCACCACACACCACACTGCAGAGTGTGAGCGTCTCGGCCTTCTGAGCCGGCTTGTTTGGACCCAGCTGGTTGGCTCTGTGAGTGAAGTGGTCTGCAGCTGGAGTACACACAGTGGGGTGACAGGCAGCTTGGCTGAAGAAGATGTGCACCCGTGCCTGAGGTGGGAGGATGTGATGACGCTGTACCCCTGCGCAGCGGGAACTTGGGCCTTTAAAAAGCTGAGGAAACAATCTTTGTGCAAGCAGCAGCTGCCCTGGAGGAAAGTGCACCCAGGTCTCACATTAAAGAAGCCAAACTGTCTGCTTCAAAGAGAAAAGGCAACATCCTGTCACAAGCCATGCTCTGGCAAAAACGTAAGTGGTTTGAACGTGGCTGTCAGCGTCGTGTAAGCCAAGGAGTTCATCAGTGAGTGTGTCACTGGAGAGGAAAGGCGTTGGCGGGTTCCACAGGAGACTGGGGCTCCCAGACAAGGGCGGGGGGGTGGTGGTGGAGGGATGAGGTGGGTGAGAGGGAGTCTGATGGAGAAACCAACCTGTCAGAGGTGATGCTGATTTTCCAGGCTGGAGGGGAACGAACTAGTGTTCCAAGGTGAGACAGCTCATCGTGTCTCCGCGGTGGGCATGAATCACTGGGTGAAGAAAGGGCAGTGGATGATTCACAGAACAAAAGCCTAGCGTGATACCGGGCTGGGGCCAGCAAGGGGAAAGCTGCGGACTTCTTTACATAAGTGACTTGACTTTTATAAGCTCGCCCTTGGGCTCACAGTCCTGTTCTATGATCTGTTTCTCCCTACGTTGACTAACTTTCTGTCAGCGGTGTGCTTGTTTCTGTGTGCTGGGAAAATGCAGAAATTTGGCTTTGTCAGGGAGCTCTTCACCCATTGTCGTCTTCTTTCCGTTCAGTGCTAAGCTTATGGGTTCCAGTGTGAGGGAGCAGCAAGCTTGTCTGCAGCCCTAGAGTTTATCCCTGGAGTGGGAACAACAGTGAACTTTATTTTCTGTTGTGTTGACTGAACAGGCGTATGTTATTAATAATCCTACAACATTCCTGGCTTGGTAGAACAAACTCAACTTGATGGCCTTGTGAGTGTCTAACTTTGCTGGGACTCAGTTCTGTACTTCCTCAAGAGAGAATTATTGCCCCAAATTTGCCATATCTTCTTTAAAATGCTTTTTAATGAATTCAGGTATGCCCAGTTTCAAAGTGAACCTTATATAAGGAAATCTACCCTTTCAGACAAAGCTAAACTAGGGAGTGCTTATCTTCCAAGAAGATGTTTTACTGGAGCCCTTCAAGTTCTGAAAATAGATCTTCATTGATTAAATACAGCTTCTAGTTACTTTCTTACTTTTCAGCATTTCTTTTTATTTCTTGTGTGTAAATTTGCTGACATTGAACTGATCAATGTGTAATGCAGAAGAGTGATTTGGCAGTTTCTCAGATTGTGAAGTCTCATCTTTGTTTGATATTGCCAAAATGCAATTTCCTTTTTCAGTGAAAACAAATGAACTTTAATTTGGATGTGAGAGTTATGTGATCCTCCCAAGGTAATTAAAGAGATCCCAGTATGGGTAGTGTACACTGCTCCCTGAAGGACAGGGCAAGACCCTAAACCACAGAGGAACGGTGCCAGCCCTTAGTGGACAAGATTGGCAGGTGGGTAGCGACTTCTAAGCTGAGGTACCTGTGCATTTAGCTCTGAATCAGTGGTCTTATGTGACCCCTGATTTGGAGGCATTTCTGCTTTGGTTCTTACCTACTCAGAGCAAGTCATTCCCCCTCCCCTCCTTTTTCAATCCTTAGATTTTCTTTATGTTCAACGAGGTAAAAGTTATTTTCATTCCATAGAGGTACTCTTAGTAAGTTGGGATGCTTCCAGAATGATGTTGGATTCTTCTGTTTTTGCTTAAGTGTCCATGATGCGGGGTATTGCCCTGTGTTTTTTTTTTTTTTTTGGCTGCCGTATTCTCCCCTCTTGGTTATACACGATATCTTTTCTTTCATTCCTCCTAAGAGATCGGTCATTTTTCAAAAAGGGGATGTGAGGGGCATGTTTCCAGCTCACATCCTAGAGGTCGGTCAGGAGCTGTTAAACTCTACTCTTAGGGAGACTAACTGTAAGTTCTATGTGATCATTTGCACACATATCCGCATTCTCTTGAATTGCCCTTTGATGCCTTAAAGGAAATCAGAGAAGGACTCAACTCAGCACTGGACCTATCGCCATACCCCAAATCAAAGTGTATGGCACCAAGGGCATCTGGGTGACTAAACCCTGTGGGAAAACAAGTCAAAACAGCATTGACTTGGGTAGCATCGTCAGCCCACTTAGAGTCGCTCGATGGAAGGGCAGGGTTTGAAATCAGACACAAGAGTGCTGAAAATGCACTTTCTTTTTTCAGAAAACACCTTTGAGGTATGAGCTGAAATGACTGTACTCTGGGGTTCTGGAAAGGGTTAAGAAAACATTCGCTCTGTACACGTTGCTACCTCCCTACCTGGCCCATGACCCCTGCTTGAGGACTAAATGTGAACATGGGGTTCCGTTAAGATCGGCTCAGAGCTGTGGGCACACAGAAGTGGAAACCCAGTGCCCAACCACGGATTTGAGATATGCTTGACCGGCCAATTAGACAAAGATGTCACTGCACCTGTGTCCGCCCTGAGCTGTGCACTTGGTCCTGGGGTCCCGTGTGGAGATACAAAACTAACAGTCACCCCAACAAGGAGTTGCATTGAAGGCAAACTAGTAACTGCAGTGGAAGAACAGGAGTGATGGGGTAAAACAGGTCTGGGTTGGGAGTTGGAAAGCATGCCTGAATTATTTTACCTTTTCACTTTCTAAAAAATCTAGAAAATGGGGGCTCTAGTACCTGCCTTGCAAAGTTTTAGTCAGAATTAAAGTAGCAAATGTAGGGAAAGTGTTATCAAGTCTTCTGACTGGTAATAAGAATAATAAGAAGGTTATAGGAAAAAAATAAACAAAAGCCATGAGGAAAAGTCAAAGCAAGCTAATCACCAACTGAACCACACAACTTGGGCCAGGGGGGAAAGAGGAGGAATGGTGGGGAGGGTGGGGGTGGGGTGTGAATCCCTGGGATTACAAAGATGTGAAATTTATATATAAATAGATAAATAAATAAAAAAGAATAGCAAGACAACCTTCCCCTCTTGTGATATCTCCGTGAGTAAACGGGGTTATCCCAAATTCCTTTGGCTATATCCTTTCCCACGCTTTGATTAGTATGGTTATACATAGGCTATTCTTGCACGATCGACTCCTGCTATAGTTTTACGAAGGTCTCCATCAGGGGGCTGCAGACTGTGGCCTGTGCACCAAATCAGTCCTGCCACCTGTCTTGTAAATAAGTTTTTATTGGAACACAGCCGTGTCCATTCGTTTACATATTGTCTAGGGCTGATTTTGCTGTAACAGAATTGTGTTGATGCCATATGGCCTGCAAAGCCTAAAGTATTTGCTCTCTGGCCCTTCCTAGGAAGAGTTTACTGACCTTGGTCCAAAGAGGTTGGGTGGTAGTTTAGGTATTCATTTCTGTAGGTGATATCTCAGTATCAGAGATATCTCAGTATCTTGGGGTGCACCGTGCCAAACCCATTGGGAGATAAAACTTGCTGTCAGGTGATTCAGTGATTTGCACAATGCTGACATTTAACTTGAGTGACTTCTTCCTAATAAACTCAGCAGTACTTGTTAGGAAATAAACACACTGAACGACAACTCTTTGTTGTTATTTGTGTTAAGGAAAGTACTACATGATAATGCAAGGCAGGCTTGATGTATGTTTTTTGAATTGGCAAGTCTCATAGACTTGAGCTTTATGGCATCTTCGGAAAAGGAAGTAGCATTTAACAAATGATTATGGTGAGGATGTATCTTTGCTTTCAGATATCTTGGAAAGAGCAGAGGTTCACCTAAATGATAAATGAGGGTCTCAGAATTCTCTTTAACCTAGAATTCTGGATTGGCTGCAGGATTCCATTGAGTCTTCAACTGTTTTTTTTAACTGTTATCTTAAATATTTGTTCATTTTTTTCCCACAATAAAGAATTTTCCCCCTCAGTGTGGTCACCATAGTTCTCCCACCACCAAATCACCCATAGTCCTCTACCGTAGTTCATTGAGCTCATTTCCCCACTTTTCTCCCTCTTCCTTCTCTCCCTCATCTTTCCCCTCTCCTCCTGGATATTAAAGAGCTATAGTCAGCTTTCAAGGATTGATTTTAAATATGGTTTTATTTGGTCCTTCATTTGGTTTCTTACTTTTCCACATATAAGCAAAACCACCCAGTATCTTTCTCCTCGTAAACTTCTTTAGGGCAGTTAAAAATACAGTTAAAATAAAGAAAACCTGCCATATACACATCATGTTTGAAACTCACTCACCTCCACAACTTCAGAGTCACTTTTAACAAGAATTAATTTAGGTCTGTTACAACATTTACTTACTTAATAAATCAAATAAGCACCTTTACTTCTTAACAAGTTTACCTGTTAGTTCAGTGGTTCTTGCTGATAAGGACAAGTAGGATCCAAAAGAAGACGGACATGAATTCACCGACATAGAAGTGGGTGAAGTTAGCTTCGTACATCTATTACACGTACAGATAAGTGGAAAAGAGCGTTACATTAGCAGCAAAAGAAGATGATTCTGCAGGTGAATTCTTTGCTTCTGTCTCCCTATATTTACTAAAGAAACATGTCCATTTTGTCCCTCAACACTCAAAAAGTTCTGAGTCAGAGACTTTCAAAGTTGTTCTCCAGTTCACACCTGCAAATCTGTTCTGTTGTGAAGACTAGAAAAAGAACCCAGTTTGTCTTCACTTCTTACCTAAATATCTGGGCATTTAATTAACCCAGACATCCTCTAGATTTGTTTGTTAAACTTTCCCATTACAAAATGAAATACTAGGTTTTACTTTTTCCTCTGGCTTCTTGCAAGCAGTTTACGATCCTGCTAAATAAAACTATCCATTGATTTCTTACTTTGAATCAACCAAATTGGCTAATTGATTTCGATTATTAACATAATTTCCATCTTTCTGAAATACTTGGCGACGTTCTTGTTTTCTCATTTTTGTACCACTGCTTGATGAAAGCTGGCCTGCCTAGCGCGGCAACACCTTTTCCAAAACACTCTTGTCCTGGTTATGCAACACCTGTTCCTACAGGCAGGATATTTGGATTCTTGTTTCCAATCTATGGGTCACCCCGCCACTCTGATTCTCAAGTGTTCCAGTGTAAAGTAGGACTTGACTTTTCTTAACTAAGGTCAAGGAAACTGAACTTGACTTAATGATTTCTCACGAGTGTTTATCAAAAAGAAATACATGTTTTCAAACCAGAGTCCTCCACTTAATGGAAGGAATTCTTGCATCTGCTGAGAGTGGTGTTTTCCATACTTTACTGCCTTTGGAATGTCTAGGGGATTTAAGAACTACTGATGCCTATGCCCCCTTCTAGAGGTTTCCATTCAATTACCCTGGACAGTGGGATTGTTTTCTTAGATGATTCTGATGTGCAGTCAAGGTGACAACTTGACCTGGAGGCTGACATTGCTGGCTTTTAATGTCATCACGCTATTCTAAGCAGCAAGTGTTCAATCCTTTCCATAGAGGTAAATATGAGCTCTAGGGTACTGAATACTTCCTCCGTGCCTGCAGTGTCTCAAACATTCTGCTGGATCTGGTGGATCCATTTGTTGCTCACAAAGAGACCTGAAGCACATAGATTCAAGGAGGATGGTGGTTTACTCTCTTTCACAAAAGAAAGAGAAGTTCAGCATTGGCCATGCAAGGCCTTTGTGTGCTTCGGTAGTGCCAGCTGTCTCCCAGGCTACATCTGTCTTTCTGGTCTACTGTCCTTGACGTGACTTTTGTCCTTACAGTTACTTGATAGTCACTATTGGCATGCCGGCCATCACATCTGTGTTTTGGACAAGGAAGAAGAAACAGGCAAGGCAGAAAGATTACTCTTCTCTATCACTGGTCTCCCCCCAACACACAATACCTGTTGGCAAGGGAGAATGGTGTGATTGTTTGGCCGGGCACTTTGCCACCCCCCAGAATATAGGGGCTGTTAGTAAGGAAGGAGAGGGCAGATGTTGGGTGTGGCAACCACCAGTCATTTCCACACTTTGAATCTATTATCTCATTCAGTCCTCATAAAACCTCCATGAGGTTGAATCTAAGTTCCATTTCATAGATGAGAAAACTGAAGCATAAAGATTAGTAACTCATCCAGAGAGCTAGAACCATGTGAAATCTTTTCTTGGTAAGGTGTCCCTGCCATGGTGCCTGTTTCACTTTACCAGGCTCAGGAGGAGGCTCTTGGTAAAATCCCACCCTTCCAGGTTAGGTGAAGAACGATTAATGCTGTCAAGGACCCCAGTTGGCAAGTACCATTTTCACCATGAGCACTCATTTTCGGTGCACGTGTTTCAACTTATGTACTGAAGGAAGTGAGGTCTTCGGCCACTCTGCTTCCTCCCCTGGACCACAGATATTTTAGTACAGTGGAGGCCTCAGAAAGAAGCACCTTGAATCTCCTCCTAATAACCCAGCCCATCTTCTTTCTGGGCAGCATAATGGAGAGCTTGGTGTCACAATGTGTGTAGTGAGCCTGGGCTGCTGCTCTTTTGGCACTTTCTTCATCCTAAACTGTATAGATTTCAGAAGAGTCAGCCTATTCCGTTGTGTGTGCGTGTATGTGCATGTGTGTGGTGCATGTGTGTGGTGCATGTGCATGCATGCGTGTGTGTGTGTGTGTGTGTGTGTGTGTATGTAGGAAGGACTACAGAAAGCAAGGCACAGAGAATAGGGATTTATTTTGACCTGGAGAATGACATCTCCTTGTCTTTAGTGGTTTATAGCTTAGCTTATAGGGTTGGCAGATCTGAGTTTGAATCCTGGATTTATGCCTCACTGGTTATGTGATTGTGCAAGTCCCCTTGCCTGCTCTGCCCTTTCCATGGGAACACAATTCTTACTTCACAGGGTTGTAGTGAGTGTTTAGTGTCATGGCTGTCACTCAGTCAGTACTCAGTGCACATCGGTCACTATTATTACCTTCCTGTTCTCTCTCGCTCTACCTCTGAGGACTAAGGCTATTCTAAATTACACCTAGGATGATCTCTGAGTTCTTCATTTCTTGTGAAATGAGGAACCTATTTTTCTCTTGTTATTATTACTGGGGTAGTGATCAAGGCCACTGCTAGTAGTTAGGCTGCTCAATCTGTGAAATGACTTGGAGCCCAGTTCATAATTTCCTACCAGTTTTGTAAGATGGGATGACATCAGGCTTGTACTGACTGGCAACTTGTGTTTGTTTTTTTTAATTGACAAGATTGGACTGAACTGTTTATAAGCAAGCTGTGAGCAGAATGACACTTTGATATACAATAAATAACAAAACCCATACTGAAAACTGAAACAGCAAAGTGCTGCATTCTTTTCTTAGTAATGGTTTCATAGTATCGCTTTCTGGGAAGAGCAGCTAGCCAAAGAATTGTAAACCAGAGTCATTCTCAGACCAGGTGTTGTGATCACGGATGATTGACCACACTTAAGAAAAGTGTAGTTGCCTTTTAACCTTTTAAAAGAAATATACATTTAATTTGAATAGTGGAATAATACAAGAAATGTTTCTACCTTCCAGGTCTGGGGAATGGTAAGGAAAGAAAAATGGTAGGGAGAGAGAAAACAAAGGAAAACAACAGGGGGAAGAGAACTGAGCAGGATCCAGCTCTAAATGTTACATGGATTGAAGCAGCACAATTAAGAGAGAAAAGCATAGACAGAAAGCCTGGCCACCATGTGTTTTCTGCCACCAACCATGGAATTATTTCCAACTGATGAAATTAGCCAGTGAAATGAATTCTGTTGAGGGAGACGAAAATGGAACCAGGGGAGGTGTTGTCAGAGCATTTGACATTGACTGTGAATCCTCATGAACAAATAACACTTTTGAAATTATATATTACAATACTACAAAACAATGTTAAAAATCAATTTAAAAATCATACACACAAAGAAAACACCATAGCCAGATTTCTTGCTTAGATCATACAGGGTAAAGGTGTGTCTTGGGTCATAAAATATTAGCATTGGGAAGATTTTCCAATGTTATCCAGGCCGGTGGGTTGGTATCTATTGCATTTTTTAAAAACAAAATCCATATTTAAATCAAATTATAGTGGAACTGACAAAAAACAAAAATGGAACAGCTTTGTAAGGGGGATACTATCTGAACTCTGGTCATTCACCCTCAGACTCCCCTACTTCCTCCCTTTGATCCTCAACTGCAGGCTTCTTTGCTGTTTTCCGAGGTTTTTCAAACTACACTTTGACAGCCCTGACCTGGACTGATCAGGCACTGCTTCAGTTAGACTTCTGAGAGCTGGTCACAGATCCTTCCGGGATTCAGACCTCATTTGTTGGGGAAAGTGTGTCACTGGAAGTATGTTGTGTTGGTCTCCTTGAAGCAGCGAAGCTGTTGACAATCATGTTTTTAGTCTACATAGTATCTTGGGGATAAAGAAGAGTGTTTTTGCCTCAAAGACTGACCTAGTACTTTCCTCCCCAGGTTTGATATGCTGCAAACTTTTTCAGCATCCATTACTAGGGTGTCTCCCATACCATGGGTTAGTAAACCAGAGACTTGGCAAAAATGTTTACTGTGGCCAGCAGATAATAGTCACATCATGAGTCAATTATCAGGGCTACTGTTACCCATGTTGGCTATGCTCTCAGCCACCATGAACCATGAGTCTTAGATAGTTGGGTATGACCCCCAAATGCACAATTGATGCTGAGTTTGAAGAGTCCTTCCTCCAGAGAAGTGGTCCATACCTTAGGGGTTCAGGAAAAGTTTCTTTTGTAAAAATCTCTTTGGTCTTTCCAAACTAGATTTGCTTAAATTAAAAAACAAAACAAAACAAAAACAAACAATCAGGCTTCCTCTCCTCTAGCTGCCTGGCCAGAGATTTTTTCCTGTTCTAGATCAAACAAATAATTCTAACTTCAGGCTGATCTTGATCCAAGAAGGAAAAGGATATATCCTTCTCCCCTGCTCTACCTCTTCACTCAGGCCTTATCTTGCTCTAGGATTTGAGTGGGAAGTTTGGGCACCCATTCTGACTAACAAAGAACATGACCGTGTACGCACCCTATTTCCATGTGTCATTTCTGGGTCTGAATTTCCTGCCTTTTAAAGATACTCCCATGACTGGACTTCAGTCTTAACTGCATTCTTGGTCTTTTGGAGATAACATGGAAGTTCCTGGAGAGGCCACAGCTGAGGTTAGGATAGGGGCATGCCTTCTTACTCTACTACTCAAAAATCCCCACAGTACTCCTTCCCAGAGGCAACCTTTAAACTCTCCAATCTTCCAAAAATTCAATCCTTCCAGTGGCTTCTGAAGAAAGGGTCCTTCTTCTCAGGACTTGTAAAATTCTTTCTAAGAGGCCAGTCTTTACAAAAAACCAATGCCAAGGTTTTGATGCTTCCTGTCCAGACTTGTTCTGTTTGCAAATGAGAACTTTGAGTAGTTGCTCTGAGCAAATCTATCTCCTAAACAAAGTTTTCCTGCTACTTCTGGACACCAGGCCCAAGTACCTGATGAAGTCAAGTTGGCACAGGTCTTGTGAGAAGCAGAAGGCCCTGGGTGTGTTGAGTCTGGAGGCATTCGTGATGGAGATGAAGCAGGATGGTAGCCATGTTCAAGGTCTACCTCTCTGGAGAGTGATGGTTGAGATCAAAAGAGAAATAGTCATTTGTTGGGTTCCTATCATCCTAAGTATTTAACTGTGTTCATGTCACATATTCTTCATGAGAATCCCATGAGATGGATATTATTATTCTCATTTTGCAAGTCTGAGACAGTGCAGGTTAAATGATTTGCCAGGGTCATAAGCTAGGTAGCAGGCTTTCAAATGAGGTCTGCTTGAGTCCTGAACTATAGCACACTGCTTCTCAATGATGCCAAAGATTTAGGGGTTGTACTAGATGCGTTCATCTTTGGATGGAAGTGTGTTCTGATGCTATTAGGATAGGTGTAACCTGATTCAAAAAGACCCTGCAAATTTACTCTTAGGAAATTAGCTCTGAGCTCAAATATGCAACCTCTGAAGTTAGCTGATTTCCATCTGAGAGTCCAAGTTCCTAGGATGGGTCTTTCTTAGTGGGTTAATCTGCCAAAATAACTTAGGACCAACTGGTAAACCATCTCTGGGGTTCATTCAGGGTCCTTTGGCAAGGGAAGGCCACCTTGAACATCTGGGACTACTTTGTCACTGGGCAAGACTTACATCACAATGTGGACTGAGCCAGGCCCCAAACCGGTCTCCGAGCTCTGAGAAGAGGACCCCCTCTCCTTAGATAGCCCCTATAGACATCCCCCCACCCCCAGAAGCTACTCATTTAAACCCAGCAGAATCAAATGGAGGTGGAAACCAGCCAAGCATGCCAGAGCGCTTCAACCACAAGGCAGGGGCAGCTTTGTCAGCGTTTGTAATTCTAATTTTGCTCGTGCAGTTCCTCAATTGGTCCTTGTCCCCTCACTAGGGCCAGACTTGGAAGCTCCAACATGGCAGGGGACTGGTTTACTTTGCTTAGCAAGTACTTGTCCAGGGGACTCTGCTGTGACCTCCCTCCCGGTCTTGTCTCCTTCTCTGGGAGATGGTGTATCTGAGATGGGTGCCCTTTCTGCTCTGGTGACCCCAGTTTCTGTAAAAGGCGACCAGATGCAGCTGGCTTCTCAGGTGGAATCGTCCGCTGTCATTTCAGTCAGAAATGTCAAAAATAAAACCATGTGGGGAATTGTTTGAGTCTCTCGGTTCTCGTCAGTCCTCATGTGAGCAGACTGCTGGTAAGCTTCTCATGGACTTCTCTCTCCCTCCTTAGCTGGAAAGTGCCATTTCTTGAGGAAATGGACAAGCAAGGGAGACTGGATCAGGTATTCCAAGCTCAAACTCCAAGTGGAGGAAGAATTGGGACCTGGCAGGGGATCCTTTGATGGCCTCTGCTGCTACCAAGAGAATAAAAGATGGGTAGAGAGGAGGCAGACAGTCAGAGGCCCTGAGTTTATTTGATCCCACTGTTGTTCACAAGTATCATCCCTGGGGCAGTCACCTTGCATCTCTGAGGGGGCCATGGAAGCCTTAAGAGCAGCGTGAAACATCATGCACTTGAGGTCCCACTCTTCATATGTGCTGAAACCCTCCTTTAAAACCATCTTTTAAGTCCCCTAGCTTTACCACCATGCCCCAGATGCTATCTAGATGACTTGAATATGAGTGACATTGATATTTCCTGACTGCAGGTTCCTCACAGTTCAAGAATTAGTGATTAGGAAGCCAACATTTACATACACATGCACTCTCTTTGTTGGCTTCCATTAAAAAAAAATGTCAACTGCTATCAAGCATAAATTGGGCGGGAAAGTCTTTCTATGGCGTGTCAAGTCTGCTCCTTGGCCAAAGCCCAAGTTCTTTCTTCCTGTTTGGAAAAAATTCAGCCATTGTCCATGAATGGAAGGAACACTTTTGAAAACTTTAACTCAGACCTTCTTCCTAAGAAGAACACAGACGTTGCATTTCGGTTAAAATGTGACTATGGTCTGGTGCTGGTCTCCCGGGAGTCCGCAGCTCTTAGCTGACAGCACAAGCTACTTTACATGAACCTCAAAAGTGTCAGCAACTTTGGCGACTTTGCTTTCTTTTAGAAGCTGTGGCATGTTCCTCAGCCCTAGGCTTGAACTCCTATTGTCCCTTCATTTGTTTTTGGTTGTGCACAAGCGAAGAAAAAAATATTTGTATTTCTTCTTAGTGAATCATTTTAATTTTTAAAAATAATATTGAAGATTCAGTCACCAAAGGAGCAATATTTACCATAGTTACTTGGAGTAGTAAATAGTATCTGTGCCCTACAGGCCTGGGAGAGGATGGTCGTTCAGCATGGCACTGTGTGGCGACAGCCTCGTGGTGCAGTTTCTGGCCTATAAACAGAAAGCACTTTCAGTGAGCTAGTGTGGCAAGATGGCGGGAATGAGTCTCTCTTCCTGGATCCCTGGTGACGGGACTGGGGGGGCTATACTTTCCTGATATGTACAATTTATCCACTGCTCTTACCTAGCTAAGGGATCTGCTCTTCTCATTGGAGTCCAACTTACTCTCTGGCACTAAAGACTCTTGGGAAATCTGTGTCAGGACATGGGCTAGGAGAAGGGTTTTCTTTCCAGCACACCTTGGAGGCTGTTCTAGGAATCATCTGTTTGAACATGGGACCCAGAGGAGAAATGGCAGTAACCAATGTCTGGGTGTCAACTCTGCTAGGAGCAGCTAGGAAGGACCGACTTCCTTAGCCAAGTAGCTTCATCACTGTGGTGTCAATGTGGTTTGCATGGGGTTGTTAAGTAAATAGGTGCTGCCGATTTTGCATATTTCCTTGGTGATATTTATTATACCTTCATTAAGGAACTGGAGAACTCTATTTATTTAAATTGGTAGACGCCATATGCTCCCTACACTTGGTGCAAAGCTAGTACCATACCCACACGAAGCCACGGTGCTGCCTGGGTGACTGGTTGACTTGAGTCTGTCATGCTCTGTGCTCTCCAGTGAACAGCAGCTGCAGGACTCTTATTATTTCCGTAACATGGAGCACATCTGGGTGTATAGCAGGCGGAACTGAAATGTCCTTTGCTGACTTTTTGTACCTTCAGCTCTTTTTGGAAAAGGGAAGCCCTTCCGGAGGCCAAATTCATGTATTTTTCTGCAAGGGAACTTTGCTTTTTGCCCTTGGTGACTTCCAGGGGGATGGAAAGGTGATATGGCTGAACTTCTCAGCCAGAAAAAGGGGAGTCCCAAGGAGAGCCATGAAGCTCACCTTTAGGTGGGAAGACTTTTTTTTCTGTGACGGACACTTGGATGGCCTCTGGGGTCTGAAAGGGCCTTCAAAGCACAGGACAAATGGTGAGAAAACTTTAGGCTTTGAAGACTTGCTCCAATGAATTGCTATTTCATCAAGGAATAGTAATACCATCTCTGGCCATGTCTCCTTTGGGAAACTGGATTTACATCTTTTCTGCTTTGTGTGTTATGATTATTTCAATCCCTGTTTTATTTTCTTTGGCTATTATTATAATTACACTTAAATTATTTTTTTTAAAAAGGTTCTTTAAAATATGTTAATGTCGTTGTTTTAAAGGTATCCTAATTCAGGGACCCAGAAGCCCCACAGCAAAGCAATCTAAATTCAGACAACCCTCTTCTCAATTTGTGTGCATGGGCTCTTTTCTCATCTTGGTAAGAGCAGGGAGTCCTGCTTACTGTGGGATTAGACGTGTGTTCTGTTGCTTCACGTAACTTGACTTGCAAGACACTTACTGTAGGGTTTTCCCAGGCCAAACCACTTACCTGCTGAGCTGTGCTGGGAAGGGCCTGGAGGCTCAGATTGTGCTCCTCCCCCTCCCTCTTGCCTACTCACTTGGAGTCAGTTACAAGATTCCTTGGCAGCTGGGTAGGGAGCTGGGAGGTCATGTGGAGCTATGGGGGTTTTATAACAGCAGAGGTGGGGACTAGAAACTACTCTCCATATGGCCATGGTGCCAGGGTGCACCTGTTGACACTCTTGAGTTCCATGGAAGTCTAGACATCAGAGGGTGATGCCTTCAGTTCCCAGCACCTCCCCCAGCTGGCTTTGTTCACTGATTCAAAAACAACAGGAAGCTGGAAGTCCTCCCTTGGCAAGACCCTGGAAATGCCCGTTTGGCCCTTTTGCAGCTGAGTGATCTATTTGTTCACTTCCTGGGAGGCAGTGGGATCGAGAGTCCTTTAGATGCACATAAGAAGAACATTTGCCACAGAACTATCTGATCTGAGCTGATCTGAGCTGCTCCGAGATGCATGAATAGGGTTTGAGCCACTTGTCCTCTAACTGAACTAAGAGTGTAACCGCAGTGCTCGACCCTCCAAATAACTCTGTCCCCAGAGTTTCTCCAGAGTGTACATTGCCTCATGCTGCACTTTAGTGCTTCAGGAAAAGCTGTAACCTCTACTGGAGACAAGTACAGGTTGGGTGATAGGGGTGTGGACACAACTTCTGTGGCCCTATGGGCCCTGAGGATGAGCGAGCAGAGTGTGGGAGCCCAGATGCTTTTCTCTGTCCTGCAGGCCACTCCTGGGGTGCGTTGTCAGCAGTGGGCAGCACCCACACTGAGGGGAAGTGGCCAAAGGGTGATGAACGCAGCAGGAAGGTTCCTAATATGGAAGTAAGAAGTAGCTGAAGAAATGGATGTTTCTAGACTCTGCGAGGGCTTGGTATCTGTTTTCAGAGGCTGGTGAGAGGCTCCCGTGAATACCCGTGATAATACTTGCTCACGTTTATTCTAGGCTCACTCAGGGCAAACTCTTGCTTGTACGTCTCAAATGACCCTACGATGCATGAATCACATGGGTCTTCACTTTATAGACCAGAAGGCTCTCAATGGAGTATGAAGTGTGAGGTTTGCTAGAAGGTAGTGCAAGGAAGAGTGGTTGTTGTCTCCAAGAGGCAGGTTCAGGAGGAGGAAGAACTTCCTGGCATTCCTGGTGTCCTGAGGATGATGGGAGCAGGTGTGGGGAGGCAGGGGGCATGCACACAAAAGCAGTGTGTAACTGGAGTGATTGTCTTAGTTTGACAAGCAAGGACATGGAGGCACGCAGGCATGTCCAATGGAGCTTCCACCAGGAGGTGAGGGATGTGAGTTTTGGCTCTTGAGTCCACGGTCACTGCTGCTTGCAACCATGGAGATGGTGCCCAGGTCCTAGGCTGCAGATGCCAGCCTGCTTTCTGTTCCGCATGCCCCTATCAGCCTGAATCTCACCAGTTGTCACTGTTTCATCCTTGTTTTTTCCCACCATGTCGATGGCACACGTGTCACCTGTCTTGTTCAGCTCTGCAGGCCTCATGCTGAGGGGGGGTGGGGAGGGGAGAAGGAGTGGCAATCGCAACCCCTTGTTATGCATTAAGTTCCTGCTGGGATAGTATAGGGAGGTTTCTTGTATTTCATCAGGGATGATTTTCAGTGGTTCAAATCCCAAGGGACTCAGGCCCTATCAGCCCCCCAGAATGAGATTCTTGGGGCGCAGGATCAGAGTGTCTGCATCTTGTATCATTCTTGGTCCATCCTGCTATGTGTCCAGGTCCGGAAGCCCCTACAGAGGCTGCTAGTGTAGCGTGCAGAGTCAAGACTCACTGGCTCCCGCTGTGGATCCCTGGACTCTTGGACACACTTCACTCCTCCTGCCGCCTCTCTGCCTCCTGGGTTTCCAGGCTGTGCGCCGGGAGCATGAATGAAGGTCTGGTGCTGAGTGAGGCCGGCGGCCTTATCAGCTGGGTATTTGCTGAACAAAGTTCGGCTGCAGCAGCCCTGCAGATCCGGGATTAATAGATACCCAAGTTTCCGGCTTATGGTTCGGGCCCTGGGACCCAGGGCCCTTATCGGCGAATGATAATGGGCTCCTGCGTGAGTCCTGAGGGCCTGTGCTTCATGCTACTCTTGACTGACCCAGCCTTGTCCTCCAAGGGCGCAGGTCCGGGCTTGTGGGCCTTTTTTGGGGCTGTGTGTCGCTGCCTGGTTTTGGGTGCTTTGGACTCACTCTCTGCTGCTGTTCTTACCCTGTGTCCCGGCTGGTGCTTTGGTTTCCTGGCTTTGATGCCAAAGGCAGACGAAACCTCCTCTCAGCCACAAGCCAGGCACTGCTGGCTCAGGGCTTATGGACTTCCATGGGGGACTTTGTCCTGTGTCTGAAAGCCACGGAGAACACAGCAGCCACTCACCTCAGCTCTCTAAAAGCCCAGGGGAGGTCAAGGAAGGTGAATGGCAACACACTTTAAGTGCTCACCCAATTAAGGAGCCCGCAGATAACTTACTTGCTATGACTATGACTCTGGGGAGGGAAGGTGTAGGGAAATCCGGTAGAGGAGCTGCCCTTCAGAAGTGTGTCAGCTAGATGGAGGCATCAGAAATTTATGCTAAAAGGCACTGTAGACGAAAAGCATAGTGATTTTAATGCTTACTCTAGATTTGATTTTATACTAAGCCTATACACTACTTCCCACCAGATATCAGTGACTTCTTGCAACATTTCTTTCAAAAAAAAAAAAAAAGAAAAGAAATACAGATAAAGAGGCTTTGTAAATTGCCCATGTTCACACAGTTAGGGTCGGATGGGGGCAGGGTTTGAAGCCCTGTGACATCTGACTCAGCATCCCTGCTTTCTCGCCATCCTCTGCTGCCCCCTGTGTTGATACTATATGGGTCTGGAAGGGTTTGAACAAATTCTGTGGGCCGCAGGGTTAAGACAGAAGGCCTGTGCTATCTTGGGCCAGGAAGAATCAAGAGGTCGAGAAAAGAGAAGGGCTTCCACACGTCTCAAGTTAGAGAAGAGGAAGTGAAGCACGCTAGGAACATGGAGAGGCATCTAGACAGACCTCTGACAGGAGCCAGTGTTGGTGCTGGGTTAGTGTACAGTGTAGTTCAAGACCGCATTCTGGAGGGTCTTTAATTCTGGGCTGAGGAGGCAGGCCTCAGTGGTCTGAGCCATGGATGGTTTAGGGCAGGAGGAGTGACCGTCCTGGCAGGAGCATGCTGGGACATGTCTCATGTTCCTCCATGTTCAGGCATGCTATGGGTGAGCAAGCAGGTCCTGAGGAGAGGGGGGCCCTTCAGGGTGAGGGCTTGTCTAGCAAGGGGGATCAGCATTGTGACGTTGCTTTTCTTAGCCACAGCTCCAGAACAGACCCCAGCGCCCCCGCGGCCGTACCAGGGTGTCCGTGTGAAGGAGCCAGTGAAGGAACTGCTGAGGAGGAAGCGAGGCCACGCCAGCAGCGGGGCTCCAGTTACACCTACGGCGGTGAGGGGGGTGGTTGCTGCTGAGGCCCATGTGTGTGCATGCATGTGGGGGGTGCCCCAGGGGACCGAGTGGGGGGGTGCTTCCTTTCTCTGTGGCTACTTCTCTGCGGTGTGAAGCCATGAAGCTGGCTGCTGGAGAAAGGACCCAGGCAGTACAAATTGGTCCCTTAAAGTGGCATGGAAGGGTATGGGCTGGTTTTGAAAGCAGGGCAAAAGGGGCAAAAGCTGCCAACTAACAAGCCACAGAAAAAAAAGCAGCACCTTTTAAAATGTGGCTTCTGCCAGTCACATTCTCTTAGGTCCTTCCACCACGTGGGACAGTTGCCAGACAAATACAGTTAACAAGGAATTTTATTAACAAGGGAATTCAGCAGGGAAAACGAAAAGTCCTTCATGCCACAAGTGGCCAGTTATTTCACCCCAGGTACCGTTTAGTCCGAGAGTCCCAAACACATGTCCAAGACGGTGCCCTCCATATCTGCAGGCACCCTGCAACGTCCAGTCCTTCTCTGGCATCTTTTTTCACTTCTTCTCCAGTGTTCAGCACCGTCCCGCTTCTCCAAGGCTCTTCAGATTTCTTCCACAATTAGTGATGCACAAATCAGCTTTCCAAATCCCTATCCATCTCCAGGTACCAGGTTACTATGCCGCCTTCCTGCGGTGCCACACTGTCCACACTAGCTACTTTTCTGCTGGTCACCATGCCTCCTTGCCACCTCCAGGTCACTCTTCCAGGAGACTTACCCTGGGCCTGTTCAGTTTGCCATTCTTGTTACTCTCTTTCCTTTTCCTTTCCTTGTTCCTTCCTTTTGTCTCCACCCTCTGATCCCGCCTCTCATTTTCTCTCACATGGGGTCTTTCAGACTCTGCCCACCAGGGTACTCTGGCGCCAACGCAATTTTTAACTGCGTCACTCACAACCCTGAATTAGTTTGGCTCTCTGAGGAGTTACCGTAGCCTGCGCCTGTGTTGTGGTTTGTGCATCTGGTGTGAGGTAGGGCTCCCCCGTGAGGATGCCTGTTCCCTGCGTGCACAGCCTTCATGCTAAATGGAGACACAAATGCCTCCAGGAGGTGATGGGTGGGATCTGGGGCAGGTGCTGTGTTCTCGCAGGAGAGTCTTGCCTATACCCCTGCTCCATGTGGGAAGCTAGCCACAAAGGCTAGCTGGAAGTAACTGATCCCTGATCCTGGCTTTCTCTCCTCCCTTCCAGGTTGTGCTGCCCCATCAGCCCCTAGCGACCTACACTGCAGTAGGTAAGAACTTCCCCGACGCGTGGCTCTGCTCGGCCCTATTCTGCGGCAGCGCCTGCAACCCTGTCCCTTCCTTCTCTCCACAGGTCCTTCCTGCCTTGACATGGATGTCTCTGCTTCCACGGTAACAGAGGAGGGGGCCCTGTGTGCTGGCTGGCTCTCCCAGCCTGCCCCGGCCACCCTCCAGCCCCTGGCCCCGTGGACCCCCTACACGGAGTATGTGTCTCATGAAGCCATCAGCTGCCCCTACTCAACTGACATGTATGTGCAGCCCGTGTGCCCCAGCTACACAGTGGTGGGACCCTCCTCAGTGTTGACCTACGCCTCCCAGCCGCTCATCACCAACGTCACGGTATGTCATGCAGAGGCACGGTATGTCACGCAGAGCTGCACTGTCCCAAGGCACCCTCCCCCGCCTGTGCCAAGGCATCCTTTTTTGAACCTGGGTAGATTTCCTGACCCCTGATCTTCCTTGTTGAACAGTCCCAGGATGATCAGGCCATCTAAGCCCATCTATCCTATAGCGAGGTCTGTTCTTACTCCTGTGGGCTTAGAATATCTGCCAAGAAGAAGGCTGTGTTCCCTGTCATGCTCAGGGAGTTAGGAGCTTCTCTACCTCTCTCCTCAACCCCTTGCTGCCTTGAAAGGAGTGTTGGTGCCGAGTCTGTTTTCAGCCAAAGGGGTCCCATTCAGGTCTGGTGCTGGAGCCAGGTTCTCCTTTCTCCTCAGAGGACTTAGGAGTGACTGTTCACTTAACTGAGGGAGTCGCCAGAAAATGGCTAGGCTGAGGGGTAGGTGACACAGCTTTTCAGAAAACTGTTTTTGGTGAATCATATCCACCTGCAGGGGAATTTTTTGAGCTCTGTCTCTAGGGTCAGATTGCCTGGCTCCCAATCCTGTCTCTTCACTTTCGAATGAAGTTGCCCTGGGTTGAGCAATTACATTTCTTGGAACTTCAGTGTCCTCACCTGTAAAATGGGGATAGTAACAAGAAGGTTGATGTCAAGAGCAAATGGGCATGTAGAGGGCTTAGTACAGTTCCCAGCACAGAGAACGCATTGGATGAATGCTTTGATTATCTCAAAGTCAGTCAACACTAACCAGCACCAAGTACCTTGTGGGAAAGGAAGGGAATGGAAGGGAGGGAAATAGTTTTTTGTGAATGGAGGCTGCTTGGCCAAAGGAATGGGACTCCTCTGAATCTCGGAGGAGAAAGAGCCTATGGCTGTAGCTGTGTGCTGCTCCAGTCCAAGGAAGACCAGAAGAAGGGCCAGACCTTGGGAGTTGTCACAGAGCCCCTGTCTTGATGGTGGAACTAGCTTTGGTTTCCTGTGATCTCTCTGACATCATCAGGGGTGTGCAGCCATTGTGATACACCTGTCCTTCAACACCCCTTTGGGCAGAGTCTGTGGGAGCCTCTCCCCCCATCTTCATTCCCATCCAACTACCTGCAAACCAGTTGTGGTACCTGGGAGAGATGGAGAAGAAGGAGTTAACTTGACACCTTTTCCAGGCAACTCATTTCCATGCTTGGGGTGATTGGGGGGGGGGTAGTGAACAAATTAGTTTCCACCATTTGAGTTCCCAAGGATTCCTTTTTTATTATTTATCCTTTGATCGCCCCACTTCCTGCTTTGAAAGGGTCTGTGTATCAAACAAACTGTATTTATTAAGAAATGATGTATTTGTTTTGCCATTTCGTAAATCAGCTCATCAAAGCTGCTTAGGGCACCGCTGATTGGCTGCGAGAGAACGGTCACCCCCTAGGCCCATAGGCTTCCATTCCTGAGCCAACAGCCCACAGTTGGCCTAGGCAGGGGCCCAGGCAGGTTGCATGAGGAGAAAATGCAGGACTTCCATTTGCATTTTTAAAATACTCCAGATAAGAGTGGGGGTGGGGGGAGCAGGGGGAGAAGAGTAGAAGGTCTCTGTGACTCTTCCCAGTGCCATTGTTTTGTAGAAATGCACACTCAAACCTTGCTAGGCAAGCTGTGTCCACCCCCCTGCCCCCAACCTGTCACACTGGTGTCACTGGATTTGATTGCACATTCAGCATCCAGACCCACCCCAGATCTTCTGTACCAGAGTTCTTGTTGTGAGAAGATCCCCTGAGATGGGACTAAGCTCTTCCCTAAATGACTCCAGTAGTTGACTATCCAAATGCAATGCAGTGGGGATGGAGAGGTGGGGGGGGGGGAGGGTTGTGAGAGGGTGGGGCCAGGATTAGCACTCTCTCCCATGGTTCCCTGCAGAATGTCTCCTCTCCAGCTGCTCCTAGCTGTGGAAGAGAGTAAGAACTCAGGCCCTTGTGGGTTTAACCTCAGGTGTGCAGGGCGGTCGCTGTGCCGGTGGGAGGTGTGGCTTGTAGAACATCTGGGAGAATGGCCCTGGTTTTTGGTGGTCCCCCCATGTGGCCGTGGGGGACCAACTCAGGGAAGGAGGAGGTTGAGGCCCAGAAGGCTCTGGGCAGTTCGTGTGAGAACCAGGATCGGCACTGGGCCCCCAGGCTACTAACCCTCCATCCTGTGTCTCCACCATCACAGGCCAGAAGCGCCGCTACGCCCACCGTGGGACCCCCCCTGGAGGGCCCTGAGCACCAAGCACCCCTCACCTATTTCCCATGGCCTCAGCCCCTCTCCACGCTGCCCACCTCCACCCTACAGTACCAGCCTCCAGCGCCAGCCCTGCCTGGGCCCCAGTTCGTCCAGCTCCCCATCTCTATTCCCGAGCCAGTCCTTCAGGACATGGAGGACCCCAGGAGGAACGTCAGCTCTCTGACCATTGACAAGCTGCTTCTGGAGGAAGAGGATGGCGACGCCTACGCGCTCAACCACACCCTCTCCGTGGAAGGCTTCTAGGCCTGCTTGCTCCTAGAATCCTGTTCCCTGAAACTGGGATTGGAAAATGAGCCCGAGATTGCACCTCAGATGTCCATCTCTCCGGAGTAGTTTAGGAACTACACTTGCCCTCAAAACTAGAATTCTCGTCCCTTCTTTCCCTCCCTCCTTCCCCCAAGTCCTTCCTTTCTCTTTCCTTTTTCCCTCCCTTTCTCCTTCACTCTTTCTCTTCTTTCCTCATTACTTTTTCTACTTCTATGTCTTTTGGGGAGGGAATTACTCGATAGATTTTAATGAAAATACTCATGCCAGGTGTTGCCATGTCTGTGACCCAGGCACCCAGGCATGTCTGTGACTTTTACTTCTGCCCCATTTTGTTTCTGGAGAAGGCCCCTTCTCTCCAGTACCCGCTGCTTCCTCAGATGGTCTCTGGACCAGTCCCTCGTCCTCTGTCATTCTGAGATGGATGGGGTGCCCTGCAGCAAGGCCAGCCCTGCCAGCAGCTCCAAGGGGTGCCCCGCCCCGCTGCCAGAGTCTTGGAGCTGTCAGTTCACAGCCACTCCTTTGTTTGCTGTTCTCAACTTTGGCTAAATTTTTTACCCAGCCCCAGCCTGAGGCCTGGGGCTTAGCGAGGGGAGGGGGAGAAGAAGGAGCAGCAGAGTGGTAGGGGCTGGGTGGAGGCACAGAGAGGGGAGGGGAAGACTGCCTGTGTTCATGGTGGGAGAGGGCCTTGGGGCCTACATTTCCCAGGGGGAGCAGGGAGACCCAGGAATGGTTTTGCTCCAATTACCTTACAATTAAGGAGACTTTTTAATGTAATTTTTAAATTTTTTTGATTGCACACACACACATATATACTCACCCCCCCCCCACACACATATCACATCATTGTCTACCCCATCTCCCACGAACCATCTTTATCTCTTGTGTCCACCTCCTCCCCCAGTCCTACTCCCCTCCCCTTCTCCTGCTCTATGCCTCAATTCCATTGGCAGTTTCAGATTTTTCTTGTCTGTTTGACTTCCCTGTAGCCTTCATATAAGTGAGACTGTCCCGTACTTTTCTTTTTCTTATTTCTGGCTTATTTCTGCTAACATGATTCCTTCTAGCTTCAACCATGTTGCTGTGAGTGAAATGTTTATCTTCTTTGATTGATGCATAATATTCCATTGTGTAGATATACCACACACACCCCTTTTTCAGTTTTGGGGCATTTGGGTTATTTCTGTATCCTGGCAATTGTAAATAGTGCTACAGTAAACATCCAGATACATGTATTTTTTTAATTAGTGTTTTTATGTCCTTTGGGTAGATTCTCAATAGTGGGATTAATGGATCGAATGGTAGTAGTAGCTTGAGTGTCAGTAGCTTGAGGTTCCTCCATACAGCCTCCATAGTGACTGGACCATGGTGGCTACAATCCTACCAGCAGTGTAGGAGTGTTCGATTAAGGAGAATGAAATGAGGAAAACTGATGCACTCCTCAGTGACTCTTCTGCCCTCCTTGAGGCTCTTTGCAGGGACCAATGCATCTTGTAGGAGCAGGAGGGATGTTTCTGGTTGCTTCTTCCCATCTAGACCCCATTCCAGCATAGGCTGATACTCACTGCGGTCCCCAGGGGTCTGGGTGTCTGTCACATATGCTTTAGTGTCTGAGAAGCCTCCCTGAGTTGCCGTAATGTAGACCAGGGCCTCTTCCCTCAGCATCCTCCCTCAGGGAGCCTTAAGTGCCTGAAAGGTCGTTAAGTTTTACTTCAGTCTTCATCTTTGTGCTGAAGAAGCATCAGCTTCATGTAGAGGCCTGAGCACAGTGGTTACTGGGGGTGTTGCATCCTGACAGCAGCTGTGTGCTTGGGGACCTGGTACTTCTGTCTGCTAATGACACCACTGTTAACAATTAAGCAGACACATTCATTGATGGCATCTTTGCAGAAGTAAAATACTTTGGGGGATGATGGTTTCTTTGACACGTTTGTCATGTTAAATAAAAGCTCTGGAGAAATTTGCCTTTTTTTGGATATTTTTTAACATTGGGTTTATTTTGACCCAAATTTCTTAGTATCTCCCTAAAATTCCATTGTAAATATTGTGAGTTATTTAAGAGTTTGAGAAAAATTTGGGTAGCAAATGTCCATCATTGTTGGCAATGGTAGCACTCAGGCAAGGCTGAGGGATTCTTTGATGAAAACCCTGGTTTCCTCCAAAGCAACCTGATGTGAGGTTTTTTCCAGCTTCCTATGTGAAGATTTGAGGGAACATGGAAGCAAATCTCCATAAGGGAATTTAAGTTGGCAAAAATGACCAAAGAAATAAAGAACTTGATGAATTTGTGCAGTTTTAGTGTCTTTTTTTTCCCCTTTTTATCTTGAGGTAAATATCTTGATGCTGCCAGTGTCCTATTATGTGGTCAGCCTTCATGGACCACATTTACAATGTGACTGGCTCCTTTACTATTGTCTTGCAAAAGCCAGTTACCAGCTTCTCTCAGCTCTGTCTCTCCCAGCTGGACTGCAGGAAGAAAAAAAGTTAAAACTGCACTTTACATCTTACACTAGTTTGCCTCAATTTACCCATTGCAGCTCCTGCAGCTGAAAGACTATCAAACTTGTGGGTTCTTTCTGCCACCCAGGCTTTTCACTAAATTGCAAGTCAGAACAGGATTTTTAAGAGTTTAACTAATTACTAAACAAAGTGATTTTCTACTTACTACAGAAAAAAAAAAACCACAAGAAAAACTCCGATTACTTCAACATTATCCAATACCTTTCTCAACATTGTCCAAAGTCAGGTTGTTCAAAACCCTCAGTTCTTTAGTCCTGTTAACCTCACCACTTGTCCAATCCTTCAGAGTTCATTCACATGTGCTCCAAGAGTTGACATTTTTCTTTGGCATGCTCCAGACATCTTCCTTTGGCGTGCTCCAACTTCTCCTTGTCCTCCTCCAAGTAGTAGAAACTTGACAGTACAGGAACCAGCAAAGTTCACTTTCTTCACAGGCCTGGCTCTCACATGGCCTCTCCCAGACACACTCAAGGCAAACTCAGCAAGGCAGACTCCAACACGGAGTTTCAATCTCATCCTCTTTAGCTTTCAGCAAACACACTCAGCTTATGCTTACTAAGAGCCATGAGTTACCAGACTGGGCCAAAGCCCAGCCCGAAGCTGCCTCCATCTTTCCTCCCCAAATGGCTGAATCTTCTTTTTCTGTTCCTTGAGCTTTTTTATACCTTTCTTCCTAAGTCTTCCCCCCAAGAGAACTCCTGGGGGGTGGGGCGAGGGTCCTGTTAGGCAGGTATGCTAATCAAAGTACTACCCAGCTCTCAGTAACATTTGCAATTCTATGTATATATCAACTCTGTTTATAACACACATGTCAATACCTCTAGGTCTCTTCCTGGGTTTTTCTGCTCAAATAGAAACATTTTCAATAAAGATTAGCTCAGCTTCTTCTTCTGTGCTGGGGTGTTTTAGTTCATATCAGACTAATTCCCCTTTAGCTTGCAGCCTCGTGTTAGGCAGTGTCACTACTGAAGGAGCTTAACCTCATCTTCATTTGGCAACTTGATCTGCTGCGGGAGAAGGTCAGAACAGCCCTTTTCCAGCAGCCAGCCAGGACATCCAAGGTGAGTGATCCTGGTTTCTAGGAGTGCGGGCTCCTGCAAGAGACAGAAAACCTTTTTCACTTTATGATGACTTTTGTGTCCATGTTACCCAAACAACTTCCCATGATGCTGGCTATCTAGGGACTCTGGTCCTTCCCACAGCAGGCTCTTAAATCCCACCAGTCAGGACCCAGGGGCTCGGGATATGAGGCAGAGCACTGTACCCAAAGGGAGCCACCTCTTAAGACCAGAGCACACAATGAAATGGAAATGCAAGGTACCAGCAATTTCTCTCTTAGATTTGTCCTTGTCATGAGCCACAGTTGGGAGGGAATCTCCCTTTCCTGGGGTTTGCCAAGTGATGGAGAACTTCTGAGCCCACTGCCTTCATTGCTGATCATCACAGGGACAGCCGTTTGGTACTAGTTTACCCCATTCTTCCATATGTCATAGTTCCAGATTTGGGGGCCCCATATAACTGCAGTTATTAAACTCATTTTAGTAACTCCCCCATTGTCTTTTTATTTATTCTTCATGTAGATCACAATCTAGAGAAAGACATGGAAGGAGAGGAATTTACAGTATTTCCTCCTTTACTGAGGCTCAACTCTAGGAGATCTTTTGAAAATGCGCTTGGTTTGACTGTCTCTTGGGATTGAAGTTTGATCCGCAAGATGGAGAGAGTGGCTGGCTGGGTGTGGATTGGTGCCTTTCAAGATGCTGATCCATGCAGCTATTCATTTCCAGCAGGAAATAGGGAGCCTGGAAAAGATAAGTGTCAGGTAAGATGAAGAAGCAGGAAATCAACAAAATCTCCAAATTGAAGTTTGAAGACACGTTCTATGGTTAAACATGAGTTTCTTTTTTTTTTTTTTTTTGAGATGGGATCTCTCTGTGTTGCCTGGGGTAGTCCCAATCTCACAGATTCAAGCGATCCCCAGGCCCAGCCTCCCAGGTAGATGGGATTACAGACACTCACCACCGCACCGCGCCTGGCAGTTTTTTCGAGACCAAGTCTCGCTATGTTGCCTGGGATAGTCTTGAACCCGTGAACTGAAGTGATTCCAGGCTTCTTACCTCCCAGTGCTTGAATCATAGACACATGCCACCATGTCAGACTTAAACATTAGTTTCTTAAGAAACAAACAAACAAGCCCCATGAGTTTTTTGAAAGCAGAAGTCATAGGTCATGTATTTTGCATTAATTTACTGCATGGCTAAGAACGAGGCACGCCATATTCCTCTGTGAATAGAAGTAATTTTGGTGATTATTCTGTTCCATTCAGGACACACAGTTTTGGATAATTACAGTTGATTCTGGAGGAGTCCCCTTTAGTGGACTTACAGGCACATCACTGCCTCTCAGACGTTTTGTTCTAAGTGCTGTAGTAGAACCTGTCAAAAACTGGGCATCTTAGCTCTTTTCACTTCTTCTTTTGCAGTGGAAGCTTTCAACATTTTTGTCATTAAATTAAAACAAATTTTTTTGATAGGAGCACCTAACCTGAAAACTACCTTCTTCACATATGTTTGGTTGTGTAATATAGTATTATTAGCTATAGGAACAGTATTGTCCAGGCAAGCTCTAGAATGTATTCTAATCTTACATAACTGAAATTTTATATTGCCCCCTTTCCCTACCCCAAGATCCAGACAACCATCACTTTATTCTTTGCTTTAGTGAATTTGAGATTTTTGATAGAAACCTCATATAAAGGGGAATCATGCAATATTTGTCCTTATGTAACTAGTTTATTTCACTTAGCACAATGGATAAATAACCTGTGTTATACACACACACACACACACACAATGGAGTGTTATTCAATCTTAAGAAAGAATCCTATACTATGTGACAGTACTGGTGAACCTCAAGGAAGGGTTCATTCTCTTAGTTAACACATAAAACTGAGTGCCAACTCTGGGCTAGGCTGACATCATGAATTACTTCAGATTTTTGCTTTGCAATAATTTTCTCTCTCAGTAATCGCTTCAGTGTGAGTGTTCCTTCTTAAATATGGATATTTATGTAGTTATAAATTATATAACCAAACTACTTTATGAATACTATATACATTATAAAACAGGCATAATAGAGAATTTAAGAGATGGAGTAAATATAGCTAATGTATTTACTCTCTCCTGTTTTAATAGTACAGAAATCCTTTTGTCCACATTAACGATGAATAACAGTTAAAGGAAACATGCTATTTAATGTGTCTACTTGCTTTTAAAATTTTTTGTAACAACCAATTTGAAGACTTAGCTCTATGTTCAGTTGATTTCAGTACTTTGAATGGATGCAATAGCTGGGAAAGGTGCCACACAAAGATATTTAGCTCCAAATAAAATAAAGTATTATCAGTTGTGCTAAATCAATGACAAAAATCATTTCCAAAATCCTTCCATCGCTTACACAAAACATTTATTTTTTAAATCTGGCTAGTAAAGTTTCATGTTAGCTATCAACTAGCCTTGCAACTCACCAAAATGTCTTTTCATCTTTTTAACACAGTGAGTTAAAACCAGTCAAACTCTTGATTTGGAACATTTTTAAACAAGCTAAAAATTATGTTTCTACTTTTCCAAAAACAGTGTGAGGAAATGAGTTGTTATAGGTGACAGGAGCACTACATTGTTGTTAGCAAAAATACCACACTATGTGTAGACATTCCTAACAGGCACTAAATGTCCACTTTCTGAATGTTCTCCCTCTTGCATGAGTTTCTAAAAGTATCAGCTGCATGTCCTTTTTACCTTAATGTACTCCACTAAATGTAAATTGTGTTTATGATTAAAAAGAATAGCTGCAGGTAGCATGTTTCGGACCGTCAACGTATTAGCCAAAAATATCACCCAATTTAGTATGATTATATTTGTGTTATATATATATATATATATATATATATATATATATATATATATATATATATATATATATATATATAAATCATTCATATTTAGGCTTGACAGTTCTTGGGGGTCTTTATTCCCGATATAGTGATTCTTACTGTAGTATGGAAAGAATTCTCATATCAACATAAACATTATCGTGAAAGGTGTTGTGTCTGTAGAACACTGATACCCATCCTGTCAGCCTCAGTGTTTGTAATGAGATGGAAGCAAATGAACCATCACCTCTCCTTCCATGCATTATTTGCTCTGTCTCTGGGATATGCCCAAACCATGGGTCCCATGAAATCTGGCTCATCAATATTCAGTTTACCTATTTTGCCTGGATCTTTCCTGGGTTGAGCACTGAGAGTCTTGCATCCTCCACACTGGAACATTCAGTCATTTTAGTCCTCTTAAAAAATATATGTAAGTCTTCACATCTTTATTTTATAAGGTAGTATTTTAAGTCCATCATCTTATGTGATGTATCACATGCATCATCTCTTGAACCATTCTTTAGAGCTTGCAAGAGATTCTTTGCTGGAGTTCTCAGGAAAGCTGCTCTGGGAGCTACCTGAGGGGAGTGTGCTTTGACCTAAAGAGCCCTGCCACTGTGTTCTAAGTCAGCAGTGGGTCTCGGAACATCAGTGGTTCTACCAGGGAATGACCCTGGTGCTTCTTGTTTGAGACAAAGAGAGGTAATAGCAAGCCTACAGGTCATAATGCTCCCTTAAAACACAAATCAAGTCTTCCCTAAAGCTTTTACTTAGTCAACCTGATCCTAAAGCAACACAATGTCAACTCCTCTGGGAAGTATGCTTGTCATCAAGTCACAACTACCTCCATCCAGCTCAGTTAAGTGGGGGCCTTTAACGGAGGTCTTTAACTGTGACTGTATATGACAGTGCTTGCGGAGTGTCCATATTAGGACTTAGAGCAATGAGAAGTATTAGAAGTGGGGACCAGGCTTCAGGAGTTTTTCAAGTCCTTCAGATAATTCCAATGCGCAGCCAGTACTGAGAACCTCTGCTTACCTTGCCTGCTCTCTGGCTTTGAGGTTGTTGTTCGACCTGAATGCCAAAAAAGAGATTTCAGAGGCAACTTGTGTGTGGTCCATAGAACCGATGCTGTTCTATTTACTTAGAATTGTTTTTCTGCCAAACCAGGCAGGGTTCTCGAACTGTGTAATCTCTTTATTAATGAAAGCCCAGTGGTCTTAGCCATTGCTATAGGAGGACTTTGGAGTGGATATACTCAATTGAGAGATGGCAGCTCAAGGCATTTTAAATACCATCATCTGACAGCATGAGGGTTTCCTTTTCATGTGTGCGGTTCCCACAAACAAAAGCAAGAATGAAATACAAAGGCACTAGCAGGAGGTTGGAACTTTCTCCCCCTTGTCTCACCTCTTAAACTTCAGTCTTGGATTGACATATTCAAATATGGAGCAGGTTGGGCCAGCTGAGAAGGTAATGGAGACCACAGAAATAGTAGAATCCTCCATTTAAACCTTTGCTTGTGGTCAACTGAGGGACCTCCCTGGCAGAGGACTTTATGATATTCAAGCCAAGTTAAACTTTAAAGAACAAACCATCTAGGGCTGAGAAATCTGCTTATCCCAATAATAGGGTATAACTGAGCGGTGACCAATGTTCTTATTTACTATCTTAGAATACTACCTCTTTGAGGGGAGAACGGTTTTGGTATCTGTAGTGACTTAGAGAGGCTGAGCGATCTGGAGGAGTTGGGAGGCAGGGGCCTAACGAAAGTTGTCATTAACTTCTGCTAAATGAGTCTGGAGACCCTGGCTTCTTATATCACGTGCAGCAGATAGCTCCATGTGCTAGGTGCTGTGCTACCAGTGGCTATGCAGAGAACTCAGCCTCCAGGAAGCTCAGTTACAGGAGCAGATGGAAGGTTACAGTCCAGGGAGATAAGTAGAGTGGTAGATGTAAACACAGGTGTTTGGTGTCTTGCCTTGGCTAACGAAGATGGTGCCACTATCTCATTTAATCTTCACAAGAAGCAAATAAAGAAAGTACCGTTTTAATTCCCAGGTATAGGGGAAAGAAACAGACTTAGAGAGATTATATATATCGTCAGAGTTCCTGGTCAGTGAGTGGCTGATCAGGTGTTGAACCTAGCACGTTCAGTGTTCATGTGTTAGTCACTTTGTCATGCAGCCAACAGCATTCTTGGATGATTTCTACTTTTGCTTTTAAAATGCTTCACTGAAAGCAGCTCACATAAGTTCACCAAGCAAGTATTTATTCTTTACGTTGTCCCGGACACTGGATGAAGATAACTCTTGGTGGAAGCCCCCACCATGAGAATCTAAGGAATGCAGTCACTTGGGGTTCTATATTTAGCA
Source organism: Uropsilus gracilis (assembly GCA_004024945.1). Classification (NCBI taxonomy): domain Eukaryota; kingdom Metazoa; phylum Chordata; class Mammalia; order Eulipotyphla; family Talpidae; genus Uropsilus; species Uropsilus gracilis. Next base: position 38,673 of record PVHY01006164.1, read on the forward strand.
AGAATCAACATGGAGTGGTCATAAAGTAACCGTACTGCTAACCATCATTACTAAGGTCAGCATGGACTCAGGTACTAGGAAAATCCTGCACTCTTTCTGGGAGAGTTCAATGCAATGACCTGGCTTCTCAGAGGCCCGTATTTGGGTAACCCATCCATGGCACGGGTGATGTGGTTTAACATCCGCCTCAAGAGGCACTCCTCCTCAGGTGATGACCTCTAGCAACCTGGGCGGGATTTTGATATTTTACATCTCCGGTCCTCTGCCTCCCCCCCACCCCACCCCGGTCATGGTCATGTTATTATGAAAATTTTCATACATGCAAGAAAGTATAAGAAATGACACGTGAACACCTATTTACTCATCAACTACATTCTGCAGTTAACATTATCACTAAATTCATCTACCTTCTATTTTCCCCTTAATCTTTCTTATCTTTAGATATGTTTCAACATGAACTACAGATTTCAATATACTCACCTCTAAATATTTTAGGATGTCTGCATTTAAACTCATATTAGATTAGGGTTCTGGATTTTTATCAAGGTCAAACACACAATTAAAGATAAATTCAGTGTGTACACCTCAGAAACTTAAATCTCTGTGAAGGTTCAAAATAAGACCATCAACACCCAAGTTACCTAATGCCCTTTTCAGTCAACTTCTACTTCCAATTCCTAAAAGGGAACCACTAGTTATTTTTGGCTATGGATTAGTGTGCTTGTGTAGAATTAGTATGACTGGAATGATATAGTATGTGCTTTTCTGGGTAACTCTCACCCAGCATAGTGTTCTTTTATATCCATCTGTATTACTGCATATATGGTATTTTGTTCCTTTTTATTGCTGAGTAATTTCCTTTGCTTGAATACACCACAGTTTGTTTATCCATTTTCCTGTTGATTGACACCCGAGCTCTTTTAGCTTTTTGGCTATTATGAATGTTGTTGATAAGAAAATTCACATTACAGTTTGGTTTTCTGTGTGTGTCTGTGCATGTGTTTGTGTACCTGTGCTTTTTTCCTCTTGTGTAAGAACAGATGGCTGGATTACAACCTTGTTCTCAATCTTAGAGAGAAAGCATTCAACATTGCACCGTTGTTTATGACATAAATTGAAAGTTTTCGTAAGGATGTCCTTGATCAGATCAAGAAATACCCTTTTATTACTAATTCCTTTAGTTAAAAAAACACAGTGTTTTTTTAAATTTAACGTATGAAAATTCTATTTATTGAGCTTTTCTCTTTTATTCTGTTGACATGTTGAATCTATATTAATATATTTTTAAGCTAAATTAACCTTTTGTTTTTGGATTTATCTCATTGGTCACTATATATATAATTTTTTTTGGTAAAAAGTTTTAATTTATATCCATAAAGATTGTAATTTTCTTTTCCTGTTGTTTTTTTCAGGTTTTAATATAAGGTTATGGAAAATTCATTAATTGAATTGTGAAATAGCTTCTCTCCATTTTCCTTAACAGTTTGTGTAAAATCAGTGCTATTATTTCCCTGAAATGTTTGTTGTGATTTACCAGTGAAATTATCTGGTGGGAGTTGTCTTTGTGGGAATGTTGTTGGCCACATATTTAATTAGAATTTCTCAGCCTTGGCACTGTTGACCTTCTTGTCTAGATAATTCTTTGTTGTATGAATTTGTCCAATACATTATAGATTATTTAGCACTAACCCTCCCTTTTATTTGCTACGTGCTCTCTTCCACTTGGAATGACCTTGGAAATATTGCCAAGTGTATCTAGGACTACAAAAATCATTCCAGTTGAGAACCATATTTGATCGATATTTTAAAGATCTAACTTGAGGTCATTTGTTTCTTTTTTTATGCCTTTTGTCTTTCGTAATATACATATTTAAATCTGTAAATTTCCCTTTAACACTACTTTAACTGCACTCTGCAGTTTTTGATATATTGCATTTTCACGATCATTTAATTTGGAACATTTTCTAATTTCCTTTATGATTTCTCTTTGACTCATGGGTTGTTCAGATATGTTTTGTTTAAATTTCAAGTATTTTGGCTCTTCCCAGATTTACTTTAATTCCATTAGAGTTAGCATACTCTAAGATTTCAGTCTTTTCCTATTTTTAGGTTTATTGTATGGAGTGACATTTGTCCTTTCTAGATGAACATCTCATGTTCTCTGAGGGGAAATGTAAGTTTTCTAATTGTTGGATGTAATATTTTATAAATGTTAATTAGATTAAAATGGTTGATAGTGTTGTTTAAGTCTTCCATATATTTACTGATTAATGGGTGTTTAGTTTATTTTTTAGATCAATTGCTGAAGAAGGGTGTTCAAATTCCCATGATTATGAGTCTATTTCTCCACTTCATCTTTATTCACTTTTGACTTATGTATTTTAAATCTATTACAAGGTACATAAACATTTATAATTAGGTCCTTTTATTACTATGAAACATCCATTTTTTACTTCTGTTCATATTGTTTGTTTGGAAGACTACTTTATTTGATATTAATTTAGCCATTTTATCCTTCTTAAGACTACTATTTGCTTAGTGGCATTGGTGTTCCTTTGTAAGTGAAATAATATTATAATATTTTTTATTTACATGGAAAATTATTTATGAAAAGATTTGGCTTCTTTGCTCTCCTTGATCTTCACAGCAATCTTTCTGGAGAATATCATCTCCATTTTACAGAGATGAAGTGGAGTCCACAGGAATTAAGTGACTTTCTGTAGAGAACAGTGGTTAGACTCCTGCCTAAATCCAAGGCCTGGCCCTTGGCCATTAGAAGATGCTTTCCTTCACAGATTGAGTGGGAGGAGAATTGGGGGGTATCCATTGGATTTGTCCAGTGATAAGTGAGAGAAAATATAGAAAACGTCTGTGGAGAAGGCAGCTCATTTCCTGTCGTATAAAGACTTGGAGAGTTCTTGTCTCCATTATAGGTATCCAGGTTGACTCTAAGGAAAAAACCTTGATTATCAAAATGGTGAGACATTTCACCATGGGGTGACTAGTTTCATTAAGAACTCTGTTAGAGGAGGCACTAAGCTGTGGACATCATAATCACAGCATCCATTTGATGAACATCGACTCTTTGTCTTCATTATGTTGTATGTAGCACAATTTGACCTGGAAGTAGAGGGCTGTGTAAAATGATCTCTAGTTGGCTGCTTGTCCTTCAATCCTATGACTCCTTCTATATCAGTCACCAGGAGAAGCTGGTGTCTAGAGCTGCTACTCACATGGGGAAGCTGACTTTCCCAGAAGGAGCCTTTCCTTGTTTCTCACCTGGCATTCTAAGCCCCAGGTGGCTAAGCTGTCCGTCCTCCTGGGGTTTGGCTGCTCCAGCTGGACCCAGAAGCTCAGCTATGCAAATACCAACTATGAGTTTGTATTTGTGCTGACCACACCTTTTACTTTTAAACCTCCAATGTCTACTGGATGGGAGTCTGTCTAGCAGTATGGGCAATTGTCTTTGTCTGTTGTTTGTTTTTTGTCGACATGGTGAAGTTTATAACTTGTAGGCATGACTTCGTGGTTTTATGAAATACTCTTAGTTTTGTTAAAGTGATTTTTCTAACCAATAATGCTCTTTACCCTCATGTCTACTTTACTTCAATCACTTGCTATTCCTTAACCAAGCTGCAGACCTTTCTGCCTGTTTCCTGGACTTGAGCATTCTCTTCTTGTGATTCATCTCCAAGGCCCAGTTCAGATACTACCTTCTCTGAGGTTCCCTGGTCTCTGTTCAGTAATAGTATATAATACTGAGACAGTGAAGAGATCCTCCTTCTTCTTCATCAAGAAGTAGAGGAATTCGTGGGTTAGGTTCCAACCCCCTCACAAGGAAAGGACAGAGGTGTAGGATAAGTATTGTCTTTCCCACCAGTCCTGAGTTGTCACCCTGTGCTCCTTGTCTTCATGTTGACCAGCATGTCTATGTTGCTCTATAGCTGATGAAAAGGGTTAGACAGTTCCCTGTGGCTTGATAATTTCTGGAGATTCCTGGCACCAGTCATTTGCATGATGCAGACTTATCTTCCGAAAGATGCAGTGCCCCACAATCCCAATGCAAACGAACTCCAGTTGTGATAACGTCCATGGATTCCAGGACAAGTTGGCTCATGTCTGGGAGCCCTTGTAGGAGGTCATATAGCCCCTCTCCAACTTCAGGGCAAAAGGACAGACAAAACTTTCCACATTGGGGGGTGAGAATTCAACCAGTGAGTATCAGAATTCTGAACTGTGCAAGAGGGTTACTAGTCTAACCCCTTCTTCTCCTTCATTTGTAGGTTCCATCCTGACCACATGGGTGTTCAAGGTCATATTCACCTGTGGTTGTTGGAAGCTTCCCATTATTTAATAAATACTGTATAATACTTACTGTGTGCTCACACTGGTCCTAAGGATTCTGTATGATCACCTCCACAGCAGTCCTGCTCTGGAGGCTGCAGTTGACAGAGGGAATCACCTGTTAAGTCACACAGAGTCAGTTTCAAATCCTGGTTGGATCACTTTGTAGTTGTGTGACCAAGGACAAGTTGTTTGGTACCTCTCTCTGCACTAGCTTCTCCATTGCTAAAGTGGGTCCTCAGAGGAAGGACATGAAGATTAGATGACCGTACTGATATTGGGTGAGAAAACAGACAAAGCAGGGCGCTTACCCAAACCTACAAAGGGGAGCAGCTGGCCCTTTAAAGCCAGCCACACACCAGGTTCTTCCCAGCCCGCACATGCAGTAGCAAGACCACATAAATCTTAAGAGGGAGGCAAAAACAAATTTACTTATTAAAAGACAAATTGGAAAAGAGTCACTGAGGGGTACAAGGGAACCCCTTTAGTAATCTTACCACACAGTCCAGTCTCTATTCCAAAGTGCACATGGCTTCAGCAGCCATGTGTGTCCACAAAATGGCAACTGAAGGAGTTAAGATGGCGCTGCTGCTCCTTCTTTAAAGACACAGCTGCTCTCACTGCAAGCCAGAAGAAGCCAAGATGGCATCGTTGATCCTTCTCCAAAAGCAGGAGATTCAAATCCAACAAGGAAGACCAGGGTGGCATCCTCAATTCTTCTCCAAAAGGAGAAGTCATTCATTCAGCTCCAGCTCCACAGTGTCCCCAGCATCACCAAAACTCAGTGCAGCAACATAGCAAGTGCTTCAGACATCTCACGTTGAAAACGGCAACACAGCAAACTCTCCTCAGTTCTCCAGAAGACTTCCAAGCATAACAGTTTCAAAATTAAACCAAGTTTTCAAGCACCACATTTTTGAGACAGCTCACACAGGTCACAGGTTTCTCCAACATGCTTCCCCGGGCTCCTCACTGGCCCGGGCTGGGCATGGGGATGGAAGCCCACAGCTTGGCTTCCTTCCCTCCCTGCTGCCCCAGATGGCAGTGGCAGCTCTGAGGCCTCCAGCCTCCCTGCTGCTTCTCTCTGCTCCTTACTTCTCCAATCTCTCTGTCCTCTTCGTTCTCATCACTACTCTTCTGTTCTGTCTCTACTCTCCTCAGTTCTCTACTGTTCTGTGTTCTGTCTCTTTCCCTGTCTTCTTCTCTGTCCCCTCCCTAATCCTTTAATCCTCTTTTCTTCCAAGAAGGATTAACTTCACTTCTCCAAATCTCCATCCACCAATGCTAATAATAGCTATTTTAATACATCAACACCAGTACTGGGGGCCACAGCCCCTAACATTACTATACAATCTTATATTTCCATGGTAAGTTCTTTATGAAGGGATGAGGCAGCTCAGAAGGCTCATATTGGATGCCAACATGTTCTCCCCTGAACAGAAGATCACCTGCTTTGTCTTAATGGTAAGTGGTCCTGCTCAATGAGCTCAGAAACTCCGTCAGGGGGTAGCCAGAGACCACCTGCAGAGGGATCCCTAACCTCCCCAGAGAACATGCCACCTGTTGAGGAATGGAAGTCAGGAAGTAAGGGATGAGAGATGCTGCTGGAAGAGTCTTGCGACAATGAGCCAACAGAAAACCCCATCCTGTGTCCTTGTGCTTGGACCAGATTATCTTCTTTATCTGTGGAAGAAGAAACTTCAAGCCCACACTTGCAGAGCAGGGTACCTACCCCAGGGTTACAAGAACCCAAGCGCCCCTTCCTGCTAATCTACCCCTTCCTTCTCCACCACGAGAAGCCCCCTTGTGAAGAAGGCCCTGACAGCTTCAGTCAGCAAGGAGACCTAGGGCATGAGATCACTCCCTGTCATTTCCAGGGGGACAGTCTTATTCTGATCATACCCATTTAGCTGGGTGGAGGGAGAACAGTCATCTTGAGCAGGGATGTTTCCTGTCTTGGGTGGCACAGAAGTATCGGAAGGGACCCCATTACTGGGAGAACAAGGGGCAAGCTGGGGTCAAGGATAAGCTTTGCCCAATGAAGCCTCACTTCAGAGCAGTCTTTTCCTTTAGGTCTGGGACTCAGACTCCCCCAGACCCAGCAGGCCCACTGACTCTTGGCTTTGGAGGGCCTGGATTTGGTCAACAGCCTCCAGGCACCAGGCACCAACTCTGGCCCTTCACCTCATCGCACTGCCCCTTCCCCCCACACCTGCAGGGTAAATTGCTGGTAGAAAGTTAATGGGTGACTTATTAAGTCACACAGGTGACATTCCTGCTCTTCACCCCTAGCACCCCGAGGTGGCTGAAGGAGACCTTCCTTTTAGGTTTTAACAATCCAGAAAACTCCTTTTGCCAAGACATATGGATTCGGAGTCTATGTGTCTAAGGGCAGTTTATTTGCAGAGAAGGCTGGGGAGAGTCCAGGGCGTGTGGTGTGGGTGGTAAGTTCCACACTATTCAGCTCCTCAGGGGCTCAGGTTCCCACTGAATCAAGATAAGGCAGGTAGAGCACTAGTCAATATTTAATCAGGACACCAGGATTCAGGGCTGTAAAGGCCCCACTCAAGACCTGTTTGCAGACTCTGGCAAGATGCCAGGGAAGGATGGTCCCTCTTGTGTTTAAGGCAGGAGTGCAGAGTTATTTTCCCCAGAGCCAGTCACAGGAATTCTGATGAATATACCTGATGCAGAATTCCTCCCTTATCCCTGTGTTTCTGATAGGAGGGCTGGAGTCCTGTGTCTGTGCGGGCTCACTCTCTGTGGAAAGGCCAACAACGCTCCCCCTCCCCCCCAAACAACCCCACCTTCCCTGCTCACCAATGCTCAGAGTGGTGGCTTTCCAGGAAGGAGGAAGTGCTGTCTTTACGTTCCTCCATTGGTGCCTTTTTCCAAAGGACACGTGTTGGGGATTTGGTCTCTCTGGTGTGAGCTGCCCTCGTAGCCAAGTGCTCCACCATGTTGGAGCGAGAACATGAGATACTCTGAGGCTGAGTCCTGGGTTCCAAGCTCTGCTTCTAAACTCAACCAACAGTTACAATCACCTCTTTTTTTCCACCCAGCTTTCTTCTTGGTAATCACTTGCACTTCCATTTCTTTTTCCCATGGTATGTGTGTGTGTGCGTGTATTTTGGTGGTGGTGGTAGTGGGGCACAAAGTCATGATATTTCCCTGGCAGAAATCCTGAAGTTGTAATGGCATGTTTAGTGCTTGCTTCCTGGCAGACTAACATAAATTGCATAATTCCTAGCTCCTAGCATAAATCAGTCCCTCACTGGTCTTTAGTCTTTAGGAGAATAGTAGTTACCAATATTATTATGCCCTAGGCACAGAACTAAGTGCTTACATAGTACCTCATTTAATCCTTCACTATACCTATGCAGTGTTATCATCAACTTCATTTTATAGATGAGACTAAAGAGACACAGAGACGTGAAGTCACTGATTTCAGGTCATCCAGCTATGGAAGGAGTCAGACCAGGGTAGAAGCCAAGATCCGCGTGAGTCTGCACTGCACTCTTCATGGCCACAGACAGCCAATGATGTCAAAAGGTCAAGACATTTTATTTCAAACTTAATATAACCCCATGAGGCAGATGAGCACATCAAAGTTGCTGAGTTAAGACTCTAATCCCTTCCGAGCCACATCTACTTGCTGCCCCTTCTCCCGCTTGGTGGGTCATTATGCCGAGTTTGGCTGCCATCACTTCAGACCGTCTCTGAGAGGTTGATGCACACCTGTATGTGCGCCTAGGAAGCCTTGGTGCCCGTCGCTGTTCATGGATTCATGGATCATGCTTTTCCTTGCCGCCTCCTCACTTCCCTCCATGGAAGCACATGTGAACCCAAGTGCTGATGCTGCAGTTCAGGTCCAAAGATGGCGAGGCTGCAGAGTAGGGAAGGAGGCCTAGTGTGGAGAATGGGAAGTGAGGCCCGGAGGGGGGAGGTAGTTGTGCAAGACTATACAGTAATCCAAGGGGCCAAAATTGGGAGCCCGTCTGCCCCTCCCAGCTGTGGGAAATGACCTCTGTACCATGGGGACCGGGGAGGGGGCTCTATTGTAGCCTTGCTGACTTCTTGGGAGGGTCAGAGGGAGCACATAACATGTGCTGCTGCAACTGGCAGAGGAGACACTCGACCCTTGTCAGCTCCCTTGTCCCTGCTCTCCTGCTACTCCCAGGGAGGCCGAGGCCACGAGCAGTCTGATGACCGTCACTGTCAGACTCAGAGCCCCAGCGCCCCCAAGGAAGGGGTGTTTAACAAGGGGAGCCTGTGTCCTATGTATTTTTGTGCTGCTGGATGACTGGTGACGGTGGGGGTGCCAGGGTGAGCCTCCTGCATTCCCATGTGTCTTCAAGCCAGACTGGGGCCAACCCTTGAACAAGCCAGGAGCCTGGAAAGAGATAACAGTCTGGGACTGGCCGGTAATGATAGGGCCAGTGATTCAGAGGCTGTTATGAGCCTGTTTTGTGCTGGACCTTGGCCTTGGCAGGAGCCCAGCCCCTGTCTCTGCTGTCAGACGCCAGGCACCATTGTGAGGACATAAAACCAGTCAGACGGTGACCCCTGAGGCCATCGGCCTGACTCTCAGCCCAGTTATGTTCCATCTGACCCCAGCTGGGGGTGAGATAATCAAGTTCCCTGATGTGATATATGACCCCCCCCCCCCCCCCCCCCCCACAGGTCTCCATGCTGGTGCCTGTTAGGTTTTGAGGGGAAAGCCCCAGGACAATGCAGTGAGCTCTGTGGCCAAATCCTGACTGCTTAACTCGGTGACCTTGGAAAGGTCATGTTATCCCTTTAAGCCTCATTTTCTCCATCTCCAAAATGGGGCTTATATTTCTGGTCTCTGTTGACACTATTGATGCAGTTAAAGATGCTCCCTGAGAGTGAAGGGCTCAGTCTGGAGACGGCTGTCCCCTGGTCTCTCCTGGAATCCCAACTTGCCTGCTGAGGATGCTGAGGCTGGGGCACCTTCTCTAGTCATCTGCTTGGCTGTCTCCCAGGGGTGGAGAAACAAGATGGCAACATCCTGGACTGGGGCTTTGTGGAAGCCAGAATGCAGAGCAACTGACAAGGCCAGGCCAGTTTCCTCCTCCAGCAGCCTGGAGAGGGGAGGGCGCCCCAAACTGCCTGGGGGGGGGTGTATTCCTGTGGATTTCAGCTCTGTCTCCTAGGAACAGTCCTAGCTGGCTCTGATTGATATTTTTGGCT